>CM034313.1:85491662-85664000 GCA_019925795.1 Dendrobium chrysotoxum
TCAATTCTTTAATAAATCTCCTCAACCACATAACTTCTTGAACTCTAGAGGAGCATGCTATATATTCGCCTCCATGATGGATAGAGATATGCATGATTGTTTCTTGCTATTCCAAAATATCCCACCATCATTCAATAAAAAAATATATCCACAAGTAAATGTTTGATCATGTGCACATTATTGCATATATTAAACTACCACTACAATTGCTTGCCCTTCTCATTCCTATGAAAATATCCTTAGTGAGCTGAATGACTGAACATTTCATTCCTCTCCATCTAACAATCATTCACCTTTATTTTTTTTCGTCATGATTCAGTATTACCTCCTCATAAGTATCCATCCACATATCAAGGCAAACATGGTATCATCTTCACTAAAGAGGACATCTCAGAGCTTGCTACGCCTCTCTATTTTTTATTATTGGTAATTTCTCATTAGGCTGCCCCAAACTAGAGGTTATATGCAAATTTATGTATGTTTTATATTTGCTTGGTGACCATCCATGGGACTTATTGATCATCGATTGATCGTCATGTCATTATTAAATAATCTTCAAAAGCAAACTACACCAAACTTTATGTCATCATCTCTACTATATCAATGGTTTCCAGATACCTATGTTTAAATGGTCTCCCTATTTTGACTCTTGCAAGAAAACCATATCACCAATGTGGATTGAATTTTTTCAAGTTCTTTTACATAATTTCACCCAATCCGCTTTAGATTCATTAGATACTATATTTAGCAAATCTTTGCAATTCAATAATACCACCGCTGCTCTTTTTAAGCTTTTTATAGCCAGATTTATAGTTGAAGTAGACATTACTTCTTAGTTAGAAAAGGTGTGGATTGGCTCCTCAACCTGCTGCTAATGTCAGAGGGTTAAATTTGAAGGCATCTTATCATACTATTCATTCAGCAAAATTTTTGGGCATAATTTCTCTAAATGTGTCAAAGCAATCATGACCTAAGAAAATCCAATTATCAAATGCAAGAGGTACAATCAAATTATCATATCAGACCATCTACCACTTTGGATGCAGCTCCTTTATTAGATTAAGTCAGTAATGAAAACTTGAAACCAATTTTAAATTCTCCTCTGAAAAGGCTTTTGTGCCTACACTGCTAGCCATACACTGATGGTCACTATTGCACGCACAAGAATCACCATTAATCCTGATCCACCTATTACTGCAATACCCAACCTCCCTCCAATTTGTAAACATAGTGATGATCATGATACTTGGCAACTTTATAATTCATATGAGACTATGAGAGTACATAAAGTGTTTGACTCTCGAGTGGATATGAGGTTTCAAATTTTATCTACTAAATGGGGCAGAAATCAAGAAAAAAAAAATCTATTGCTCCCCTGTATTCACCAGGTTTCAAGCAAAGCAGTCCAAATAAGTCTTTTGTACTTTTCATGTTCCTATATATTTCATATTCTAGGCTATGATGCTATTTTTATCTTATGTATTTCATCTTGATGTATTCATATATTTTCTAGTTATAATATTTTGCTTAAAGGGGAAAAAAAGCTATCGCAATCTAGACAATAGTTATTGTTGTCCCTGAAACAAATAAGATTGGTGATATTTACCTAAAAAAGAAAGTGACAAAAAGTAAGTATGTACACCTTACTTGATTTGGTCATCTAAATTAAATTTTACAAGTGCTTGCCATATTTACTCTAATGAAAAACGCAAATATGCACATTTTACTAACTTGATTTGATGATCTGAATTAATTTATTCAGAAGTTTAGTTTTGGTCACTACTAGAAACCCTAAATGACTTCATGAGTTTGGTTATTAACTCCTCAAGGCCCTGCAAAAAAGAAGCCAATGATATTTAGTCCAAAAATACAAGTTAATAAGATGACCACATAGTATGTAGCTATCATCACCACCACTAAAAACCCAATCTCAAAAAGATTAAGAACTTCTCACCCTTTAAGTTCAATCATTCATTCCAAGGCCTTCAATTCTTTTAATTAGTTTATTCATACTTTAAAAACATACATCAATAATTATTAATCTATATTTTATGGTCAAACATCCTTCTAGAATCACATTACAATCTTTATAAAAGGATATATCTTTTCTTCTTATTTTAAGAAAGCCTATTTGTGGTACGGTAACTCTGCTTTTGAAAGTAAGTGTTTTTCTCATTTTTAAACTGTGTTCCTTATTGGGAGATCACCTTCTACTACAAATTCACATATAGAGTCACCAATCACATTTAACACATGTCAAAGTCACCAATAATTATGATTTGTTCTGAATATATTAGTTCTAACAGTTCATCATTCTCTTCTCAAACTTAGCTTTTCATACTATCGTCTGATCCAAATAAAGAATAATAAGTGTGAATGACAATTATAATCTCCTAACTAAGAGGTGGGATCAAGTCATGCTCAAACAAGCTAACCTCAAATTGAAATCGAAAATTTCACTTTCAACTTGAGCCAAGTCTGATTCGAGTAAAAAATGATTAAATTTGAGTCAATTTTATAATTAATTGCAATTAAGTCCCTTTATTTAAAAAAACAACATGTAAATACTTCTATATAATAGTCTTTCATGAAGTTATGCAAAACAAAATTACACATGAATACATGAATTATAAATATATTTATATGTCGTGTGAAGACACACATATAAATGTGTATTTTTAAATGAATTGAATTGATTTTGAGTTGAATTAAATAAATATCGAATGAGCCATTTTAAGTCATAGAAAATTTATTTGGATTTCACTTTGATTAAATTTTGAGCAAGTATAAGTAATTTTTGAATAATTTCGAAATTTGTTCTTAAACATTAATAAAAATAACAATCACTTAGAATAAAGCTGATATTGATTATGCAGGCAACCTGTCACTAACCTTAATCACTTCAAGAATTTGATCTTTTAAATCTAAATCAACTACCACCCCTTCTTAATTCCTATTTTAGTCATAGCAACAAACATTAACTTAGAAGCCTTCCCTAATGTCTTTGATTTTTTTCTCCCTCCTCATTTAGCCTTATGCAATATTTATTTTTTTCTAATCATGTCATCTAAATCTCAAATCATCCCCATTCAAAGTTCACGAGTTCCACTCCTTTTTAATGCTTGTCCTACGCCATAGTTCAACTTGGTTGCTCCTAACGTATCTATGAATGCATTTCCTCTTAAACTTATCTGTAAAAAAGTCGATATGTGATTCCATACGTCATCCGTAGCACGAAGTCATTTGAATTTGCAGCTGCACATCGAAAGGTAGATCATTCCAAATCAGCAAAGCCAAAAATAATAATGATTAGCACAATAAACTCATTAATATAAACAGATTTAACCTACTAAACCAGTACAACAACAACAACAAATTCTTTATGCTCAGATAATCAAACTATGTCTCAAGGTTAAAAACCTAATATAGATAAAATGGGCGAAATTCTCAATAAGAAAGTGTGAAAGAAAAACATAACAGAACATCGCCAAAAGCCCTATAACAATCCAAAACCTCTAATTCGAAGTCATTGATTCTCAGACATTACCAAACCCTACAAGAAACTGAGCCGAAACACATTCCAACGTCAGAAATCTAGTTTCAAAAGAACACCCTAAAACCTTATGATATTGACAGTGACACAAAGGTAAAGAAAATCCAGAGCGATGAAAAAGACAGAACGCAACAAGCTGAGATCAAAAGAAAAAACGGAAAGGAATAGCGGCGATCCATGTATAAACATTTGGAGTCGCTTTGCACTAAAATTTCAGTTACTCTGTCAATTGAATGGCTCAAAACGACGACTGTAAACAATCATGGATACCACAAAGAGAGATGGAGATATCGCACTTCCGGCCAAATTCGGAGCCGGCCGCCGCCTGCAGGTTAAGAACCATTGACCACAGAAAACGACGGGAACATAATGCCCTACGTATGTAAATCCAGCTATCCCGAACCACATAAATTTTGTTTTTTCAGAATTTGACTGGATTGATCAAATAAACAAGTAATTTACATACTGAAAACTCCAAATTAATACATGTATATATATATTGAAAAATTTAGGGCAAAGCCCAACTTACATTATAAGAAAATAGTTACGAGTGAGAGAATGAGAAACATTCAAAAAGCAAGACTATGAAACTAAAAAACTACAAGAACAATGAGCGAAAGCTCATCAAAAAGTATAAAGAGATACACTGGGCAAAAAATGGACCGAAATTGATTATAGGCTCTAGCTCGAATTTGTGGTTCGATAAGCTCAACTTATGAGCTCGTTAATTAGTCGAGTTCGAGTCGGCTCAACTCACTTATAACTCTAAACACTTCCGTATAAATATACCAAAATCGATCTAACTACATAATTCACGCAAGAGTCAAAATCCTAACTCCCAACTTTCTTTAAAAAAAATTACGTCAATAAATACTGGCCAAATTTTTATCAAGATAGATTTAAAATTTTAATTCATTGCACTTACATGATATATATAATTTTTTATAAATAAATTTAATATAATGAAAACAAATGTCATGAAATATACACTAAAATAATGAAATATAAATATGTCAATAAATATTCAAATAAATATTTTACAAAATTTATAATAATATTGATAAATATTTAAATTTATCTTTTGATCAGGATATCTTACCCAACTTTTGCCTTCTTTGTATACATGTCGCGGTTCCCATTTTTTGAATAATGTGCTCCAATTCATAGCATATTCTTCCAAATTCGGTGAGGAATAGATACTTCTGAATTCTGATCTAAATGAGCTCTTTTGCAAAATCTTTGACCGAAATTGATCATTTTGCTTTCTTTTGCAGATTAAGAAGGCAACCTTCCAGATCCCAGAGGTATGGGGAAAGGAGCTGGTTGTATGCCTAGCAAGAGTCGGCCGCCGGCGGGGGCCACGGAGAACTCTGAAGCCGACGTGAAGATTGTTGCCCCGGTTCCTAGAGAAGAGAGGAGCGTTGAGATCAAAGCAGTCAATAGCACTCCTCCTCCTCCTCCGGCTGAGGTTAAATTGAAGATCTTTATCGTATTCTACTCCATGTACGGGCACGTTGAGAGCTTGGCAAGGAGGATGAAGAAGGGGGTGGATGGGATCGATGGCATCGAGGGATTCCTGTATCGTGTCCCCGAAACACTTTCTCAGGAAGTTTTGGGGATGATGAATGCGCCACCTAAAGATGAGGATATTCCAGTGATAACTGCTGGGGAGCTGACGGAGGCTGATGGCATTCTGTTTGGATTTCCGACGAGGTTTGGAAGCATGGCTGCGCAGATGAAGGCTTTCTTTGATAGTACGGGGCAGTTGTGGAAGGAACAGAAGCTAGCTGGGAAGCCAGCTGGGTTCTTTGTTAGCACTGGAACACAGGGAGGAGGGCAGGAAACAACTGCGTAAGATTTATTTCATTATAGTCACCAAATTTCTCTTATTTTCTTTAAGCATTTCCTTAAAAGCAACTCCATTTCATATTTATCTCATTTTAAAGAAGAACGAATTCTTTTCTCAGTTATGATATCAAAATTTTAATTGCACATAAGAAATCTATGTTTTGATTGAGTAAAATAAAATTTTTCATATAGTTTTTTTATTATTTTCATAGTTACAGCTGCTAAATATCATCTTTTTATGCATGGAATAGTATTTTATGTAATACATTTCAGCATTAGTTTCCACTTCCCCAGTAATAGGCCATTTTCTAAATGCATTGGATGATCCAGCTATCACATTCATACTCGGAGAGTTGCTTAAGACCTCTTTCCTTTTTCATCGGATCCTGGTGTTAGCAGCAGGAAATGGTCATGTGACCTTTTGAAGGCAGAAGCTACTCCTCCCCTGCTAAGGCCAACTGAGGAAAGAAAATGTCTCGCTTTGACACCTTCCTAACCTGAATTGTACATGTCATGTCGGGGCTATGACAAGACTATGAACCCATGGTGACAGCTTAAAAATCTACTATATTCACAACTTAGTTTTACCGTCTCATTGTGAGATCTAAAGCATTTCCTTTGCACATTTTTATGAAGAATCGAAGCAAAAAAGCCAAAGTCCTGTTGATCTTTCTGCTTAGATGTTGAAAGTGTGTCTGCAGATCTAGAAGCACTTTCCCTTGCATTGCGCTCTCTATGAAGGTTAATACTTGGGATTCCCTTAGAACTTTGGTTTGGCGATTCCATTTAGAAGGCTTGGTTATCGCCAATATCCAGACCTACATGAAGTTTGAATACAGCAAATTTTTGTCCAATTTTCTGTTTATCCTGTTCATTTTGTATTTTTATTAACTGGGCCTAGTATAGGAACATAGGCGGTTGATAACAATTTTTTGAACCATTTAAACCTTAAATGGCATAGAAGTTATTCCCACCTTTTCAAGCTTATGTCTGATTTAGTGCCATTTACCCATCTTGCTTTGAATCTTATAAAAGGTGTGAATGATCACTAGCTGGGTAACGTAAGAGAAGAAAACTCCTTATACCTACTCACTTATACCGTTTTTCCACCCTTCTTTGTCAACCACATGGTCTGTCTCTTCCATGGGCACCCTTCTCCGTCAAACAAATGGCCCCTTCCTTAGTTCCTTTTATCTCCCCTGCTATGGCCTTAATCCCTTTACTCATAATCCATTGTTATTCCCTTCATTTATATTGAACAAAACCATTTGATAAACGTTGGAGATGCGTAGGCTACTGATTTCAACTTCTACATAATGATTTTCATCTTTTTCGTTCATTTTCTTAGACTTTTTAGAGCTGCAACTTTCTTTCTTTTGGTAATTTGGCAAAAAAATCTAAATCAGCAAGAACTTTCTCTATGATCATTTAGAAGACTTGGTTTCAACCATTTTATTGATGAAAGATTCGGTTCAGCTTATTGAGGATGATCTTAAAAAGAATAGTTTGTCATATTGGTTGATACTTTTCCATTATATTGCATAGTTTATACATTATATTGCATAGTTTAATAAATCTTAATTTATTAAAAGATCAAAACGAGAACTTTAAATGATTATTTTTCAAAAACCAATATTGATGGTCGGTTTGTGGGGGCAGCTTTCTCAATGCTTCGCCTTCTAGACTGTCATCACATTTTATTTGGCTATTGCTTTTGTGCTCTTTTTTAGAAATTTCTATCGGATGCTGCATGTTTACAACCAAATCTTCTAATTATGCCACCTTAAAAAAAAATTGAACCCGTGCCAAACATGTCTTATAATACTATATACCATGCTTTAGAAGTTTAAGATATGTCACTTTTCCCCTTACATTTATAAAGATATTGAAACAGATGTATTTTTGAATAATTAGTATGTATATTATAAGAAAGATTGTGTATAAGGATGTTCTAATAAAAAAAATTAGCTATGATGAGTCTCGAAATTCTAGGATTTATTTCAAGATGTTTTAATATATGAATAATCAATCAAAATTTATATTGCGTTCATCTCAAAGTAGATCAAAGCGCTTCAAAATCCTTCCTAATAATATGGGAACTTGCTAAGAAACTAATGGGCAGAAAAGCCACCCACCATTTTGTGGGCCATTTGTGATGCATGGCATGCACTGGAAGAAGGGCGAACTTGTCTTAAGATCCCTGAAATGAATCTTCTTCCTTTCCTCTGTTTTTTTTTCTTTTTCCATTCTGAAGACTTAAACTAGACCTTACCTAATTTCCTAATTTGCAGCTGGACTGCAATCACCCAGCTAGCCCACCATGGAATGCTATTTGTTCCAATAGGTTATACTTTTGGGGCCAATATGTTCACATTGGAAGAGATCAAAGGAGGTTCTCCTTATGGTGCTGGAGTCTTTGCAGGTGATGGCAGTAGATTGGCCACTGATGTAGAGCTTGATCTTGCTGAACACCAAGGAAAATACATGGCCTCCACTGTCAAAAAGATAGTTCAGTCTTAGCACAATCAATCAAATCTCTGCTGAATCTCCATTACCCATTAGTTCATAGATTTATTCTTCTCTGAGTATTTTTACTTTTCATCATATGGATGTCAGCAAGTAAGACCCTTAAGGTCAGTCTCTCATTGCCTTTCCTTCTGTCTTTCATTCTTGTTTGTGTTTCCATTGTTCTTCATTGCCTATGATTGTTAAAACAACGAAGTTAAATGTTATTGATAATGCCCTTTGTGGCTTGTTATTGTTTTTTGTGTGGAAGTGAGGAAATTTGTGCAGGAAATTTGGAATGCTTTTTCTTTTAATTTCTCATCAGAAAGCTGCAAAGTCAAATTTTTGCAGCAGCTGCATTGTCCATAGTATATGGGGTCAAATTTATATGATGATAGTTGATAAATGTGGCACTGGTTAGGTTAGATGATTCTTTTGATGACTTCTGGTCATATTGATTTTGACTTGTTTGATTTTTAGAGAAAATGATAAAAAATAGTTGTTATATTCTTTTAGTTGTATTCTTTTTAATCTCAAAATCTTCAGGTGTTCAATTTAATTCCTCCACTCATCAAATTTTAGTTGAGGTTTCGTTTGGGACGACTTTTTTATTGCTTCTTAAAACAGAGATTTAGTATAATAAAAATTTTAATTTTTGTACTAAGGTTTCGTTTGGGACGGCTTTCTTACTGCTTCTTAAAGCTGCTTTCTAGTGCAAAAATTTTAATTTTTGTACTCAAAAATTACTTTAAGAAGCAGTAAAAAAGCCGTCCCAAACGAAACTTAAAACTTTGTTTAAGAAGCAATAAAAAGTCGACTCAAAAGAAGCTTGAGTAAATAGTAAAGACTGCCTTCAGTGTGTTGTTTATTTGGCCGAAAATTGATAAACGAAAGCTTTTCATGAGAGTATTATCATATAAACCTTAAATAATAGTCCTTACCAAACTTTTATTAAGGTATGAGTTTATTTAGTAGAATATTGGACATAAACATACATTTGGAGCTTGTTGGAGAATAAAATAAAGAAAGTCATCCTAAGCTAAGATAAGATTAAAGAATTATTGGAATAATTTTTTTATTTAAGCTATAATATTAATATATTTTTATTCAAATAGATTAAAATCAATATTAAAAAATACAACAATTGATATTTTTTTATCATATATTGTATGTATTCAAATCATCTAAATTTATTTTCATTAGATATTTTTTGACCCTTTCTAAGATATAAATATTTTTCATTGTCCTATTTTTATCTTTATTGAGCAACATCTTAACATTCTTATATCACCATAGTCAACATTGTTTTCAATTTTTTTTTCTTTTTTACAAAACAAACACTCAAATTCATAATATTGTTGGCTTCATTCCATTTTTCTTTAAATAAACCTTTAAATTTCTATGATTTCCTTTAATAAGATCATACAAAGCTCTTTAAATTACATGATTATTTATATATATATATATATATGGAGAAACAACTCAAGTAGATTTTAAACCATTATTATTGTTTAATTGGCATACCTTTATTCACATAAACTCATATTATAAGTGATTGAACAATATATTTTTAAGCTATTTCGTATATTTAATTTCACTAAATAATATAAAATTGTTAGTGCAATATAGAGGAGAGCCTTCACTTCACGTTAGAGTTTGAAATTAAAAAAAGATTAAGGTTTCGTTTGGGACGACTTTTTTATTGCTTATTAAAACGGAGTTTTAATTAAAAAATAAAATTTTTGTACTAAAATTTCGTTTTAAGAAGGAATAAAAAAAGCCGTTCATTAGGCTTCATTTGGGGCGACTTTCTTAATGTTTTTAGTTAAAAAATTTTTATACTAAAACACTACATTAGAAAACAGTGAAAAATTATCCCAAGCAATCATATAACACAAAAAAAATGATGGTTGTAGTGACTAATGATTCATGGTGTTGCCAGCAAGACAAAAAGCATTCAATATTAGGCTTTGTTTGGACGGTTTTTTTATTATTTCTTAAAATAAAATTTTAGTACTAAAATTTTATTTTAAAAAATAATAACAAAGCCGTCCCAAACAAAGTCTTAGAGAGGATCAAATTGTGATAGATAGGGATGAGAGTTAGAATATATAACGAGGTAGAGAGAGAGAGAGACTCTTGATGATAGGAGAGATGGCCCTCTACAATGAGTACGTACTATATTTATAATGAGAGAGACTCTTAACACTTTTGCTATAAAACAGTCCAGCCTGAGAGAACTCACTATTTATTTGTGTTTGGCTAATTCACTAATTCAAACTTTTTTATAAACATCTTCAAAACTAAAAATCAAGAGTGCCTACTAATTTAACTTATAAGATTTTAATAATTATTCTCAAGATTCTACGTTTAAATTTCATAATTCAAATTCAAGCTTTATTTAAAACAGCATTTCTAATGCTTCTAAAACAACTTTTTAATTAAAAATTTTATTGAATTAAAAATTTTTTTACTAAAAAATTATTTTAAAAAGTAATAAAAAAACTATCCTAAACAAAGCCTAAATTTATCAAGCTATTTATTCTCACCAACAAAATAATATATATATATATATATATAATTTCTACTCTACAAACATCTTTAGAAGCCCTAAAAAATGATTTCTTTTCAAGTGAAGATTAAATCATCATCATCATCATCATTTAAAAAAAAAGACAAGATTAAATCATCATTATTTTAAAATATTATTTCTATCCAAACCCTAAACCAAATGAGCCCTCAGACTAAAAATAAAAATATCAAATAAATCAAATCCATGAACTTTCCGAGTCCCAAGGATTGATCGTTCTGATTATATGGAAAGAATGTCCCAACCCAGAAAGGTACAAAATCTCCCAGTAAACTTCCAAGCACTTCCAACCCCACAAATGAGAACTGCTTCTTCTGTTAGAAACACAACCTCACACCTTTCATTTCACAACCCTCTGCATCAAAACGCTGAAATACATGAAAGTTAATCTCAAAAATATTACGGAGGAGAAGCAATCGCTGCCTTATTAGGTTTACTGCTACTGGATTGATTCTCATCTTTCAATTTTTTTGAAGAAGAACCATCAATGGCAATGTTCCCCAAACCAACTGCCATTGCCTCCCTTTCATCCTGCTGTCTCTTCTCCTTATCAGAAACAGCAGTATCATCTAAAGAAGGCTCGAGTTTTTCTGATGGTTGTTGAATTCTGGGACCTGGATCCAGCCATGAATGGAGCAGAAGCTGAGCAGCTGTTGGTCTCTTCTCAGGAACAAAATCAAGTATGGGTTTAAGGAAATCAGCCATTTCGTTGGCATCTCGTTCGCTGAACTCATATTTTTCCATGAGAACCTTGTTCAAGGGCCAGAAACGAAGGCGATGGATATGCCTCAGGTCTCCATACCGGTTGAAGAAATCGCGGGAATAGCGGCCACCTAATGCGATCTGAAAAGTATTTTTTTTTCTTCAGGAAGAAATTATTTGGAACAGCCTTTTTTTTGGGGGGGGGTTATCAAAATCTTACCTTGCGAGGCATCATTCCAAGCAGTTCCATCATCAGTGCTAAGTGATCCTGTATGGAGAAGCAAGGTGGTTGATTGTGGTAAAACTTAGTAGAAAGCCAACAATTACATAATAACACATAAACAAGGAAGTTGAAATTAAATTAAGTTAAATTTTTCAGCTACAGTTAATCAGAAGTAAGTTATTTGCTTTTAATCAATGGCCTAAGCCAATCTTAACGAAGGAAGCTGAAAAATAAACAATTAAGGAGAAGTATAAGTTTGGGAAATAAGAATCATGCATTACCAATAAGTTTGAAGGATTTTAATGAGACAAATGGCTCATTTGGTTGTTTGTTGAAGTTAGAACTGATATTTTTTAAAAGATAAGGTTTGTTAGATCTATTAATTGATTTGATGTAGTTAGACATTGACATTGATTTCAAACTCCATAAGCCTCCTCAAAAATCTGATACGTCTTGGAGACAAAAACAACAAACACAATCAAAAAATTGCAGGAATATGAATATAAATGACCAATTTTTTTATTATAATAAAAAAGAAAGATACAAGTGATCTACAATTCGAGAGATAGATCGTCTCTCCCAAATAACCTAGGCGCCGCTAGGAAGCCCTCACCAAAAGAAAACTACAGCAACTCTCAAATAAAATTCTGCATAAACAAACAAACCCTATACTTAACCTTAAATAAGCTTCTCCTATTTCCCTCCTAAATCAGCCCCCCTTTTCAAATATATTTCCCTCTCTAATTTGAATTTTAATTAGGAAATTCTTCCTAAATCAACCCCCCCCCCCCCCCACCCACCTTCCTAATATATTTCCCTCTCCAATTTGAATTTAAATTAAGAAATCCATCCTAATTAATCACTTCCTTAATTACTCTTCTCACATTTGTAATGATGGGTTACTTGTGGGCCAAAGCCCTTGCCATTTCCACCCCTAGCCTACTTCCCTCTCTCGTATCAATACTCCCCTCCTCAAAATATAGCTTGTCCTCAAGATGGAAGGTAGGGAACTGTCTCTTGATTGTTTCGTATTGCTCCCATGTGGCATCATGCTCTGGCAGATCTTTCCACTTGATTAGCACCTCTTGTGCCCATGTCTCCCCTCTACGCACACCTGCTACTTCCAGGGGTTCCAAAATGACTTCCATGTCTTCTGTCAAAGTCGGGGGTAGAGATGATGATGTAAGCTCTCCTATCGCCTTCCTCAGTTGTGAGACATAAAGACTGGGTGCAAAGTTGATGAAGGTGATAGCCTCAGTCGATAGGCTACTGCTCAAATACGCTTCACGATCTCATAAGGCCCAAAGTACCGCAGGAATAATTTCTCATTCCTCCTTCTAGCTAGTGTTTTTTGTTTGTAGGGCCTCAATTTTAAGTAAATAATATCTCCTAGCTCGAAATTTACTTCTCTCTTGTTCTCATCAGCCTTTCTTTTCATGATTTGTTGGGCTCTCAACAAATGTCCCTTTAGCTTAGATAATATATTATCCCTCTCCTCTAATTACTGCTCGATGCTGGATACGGATGTAGCATGTAATAACCTAGAAGTGTGAAATGAATTTACTAAAAAAACATAAAAATTCTGAAGTAGAGTGATGCTAGGACACTAATAGTGTTTTTATATATTTTTTATCATAAATATCTCTGCCTCACCCCACCGTCTACCTCACTTGATTACTTGGCCATGAAGAAATTGAAAGATGAGAAGAAGAGAAAGGAGAAAAAAAAAGTCTTTGGGTCATATTTGCCCGCCATTCCTTTTACGGATTTTATTCAATTCGTTGTAAGTAATTACCCTCTTACTTTATTTTCGTTGATTTTGATTACTACGGATTTATCTCTAAAAAATCTGTCAAAATGCATTATATCATAATTTTATAAACTTTCATCTTATAACTTTTTATATGTTATAGATTTAATCATTATGAACAATATGATATGATTTTATTATATTTTTATCAGTTAAATATATGTATAAAGATTTCTGGGTAAAATGAGTAGGGAAAAAGACAGATTGGAAATGGGTTGAAAAGCGTTATTACATGATTTCCGATAAAATATAAGGATCATATGATATGAGGCTCCAAATAGTACGCATAATTCTTTTTGTTGTTCATAAGAAGTTTCTAAGCTCTAGTTAAAGACTAAAATGAAAGACATATGCAATTATTCCAATATATATCTCGGGACGTGACAAAATAGTATTATAGCAATGGTTATTGGAATAATTAAAATATAACTAGAGCTTATGAGCGAAATAGATAATATATGAGCGGAATAGAAATGAGATTTTATTTTAAATGCATGATACGAGTTACACACATGATTTTCTATGCATTTCACCTTAACGATTTGTTTACCTGTTTTAGTATAAATTTTTTTGCAGTGATTTGATGTGATTTCTGATTTATTATTAGTGGATTTGAATTTGAAATTTTGTTTTAAACAAACTCTCTCTCTCTCTCTTTCTCGGGCTGATATAGAAATATCGAGGATGACATTTTTCGAAAGTGAATAGAATATAATAACCCAAAAGTGTGAAATGAATTTATTTGAAATATATAAAAATTCTAAAGTAGAGCGCTATAGTGCTAGGCCATTAATAGTGTTTTTATATATACATTATTATAAATATCTCTATCTCACCCCACTACCTATCTCACTTTATTGCTTGGCTAGAAAGAAATTGAATAAGGAGAAGAAAAAGGAGAAAGAAAGGTCTTTGGGTCGTATTTTCCTGCCATTCTTATTACAAATTTTGTTCAATTCGTAGAAAGTAATTATCTTCTTACTTTTTTTCGATAATTTTGATTTCTATGGTTTATCTCTCCAAAATCTATCGAAAGTGCATTATATCATGATTTTATAAGCTTTTATCTTATAACTTTTGATATGTTATAGATTTGACCATTCTGAATAATATAATATGATTTTATTGCATTTTTACCGGTTAAATATATGCATAAAAATTTCTAGGTAAAATGAGCAGTGAAAAAGGTAGATTGAAAATAGGTTGAAAAGTGTTATATTGTGATTTGATATGATAAGACTGTAAGGTAATATATACTAAAATTATTAATATGATTGAGTTATGCAAGAAGATTTGCTACTAGTATGAATCTGATATGATGTATGGATATGATGTACTGATTAATATCAGATATATGATATGATAAACTCATATGATGTCCTCAAAATTTACATGTTCCACTGACGGGAGTCAGTGGATGGGAGATATAAGGAGCTAGAGATTGATTGAAGGTTATAAGGTGTAATACCCCAGAATCTAAATTGGAAGAATTGTTCTTTTAATCTTTTAATAAACAACAACCAGAGCTATCTAATATTATCTATCAATAATAACAACAAAATTAGAATCTATAATTCAAAACATTACTGTACACATATGTATTCATTCCCAAAAATTATATACACTACTCAGGATCTACACAATCATATCACAACTACTCTGTCCTGAGTACAAAAGAACAGCTAAAATAAAAAGAACATGAACCTGAAGGAATTAACCAGCCTCATACTCATGCTCCCCTGCCCTAACCTGAAATCATTTAACCATATATAATGAGCTTAAAAAGCCCAGCAGGTCACCAAAACCTACAACTGAATTCAAAGTACGGTAAAGGAGCAATATGCATATCAACAATCAAATCATAATAGTAGCATTCATATAATTATTAAATCAGTGCAAAAATAATAAAATTCACATACAGCAGTAGTACAATCTATAAATAATAAAATACTAAGGTACATAAGCTAATAAAGTAGTAACCCAGTATAAATGTCAAATCTATAAAGCAACCGTCATATTTGTAATATCAATCAGTACATAAATTGGATAAAGCATCGAATCAAAACATCTATAAAGACTGTTGAAATCAAATTAATGCAGTGAAATTATATAAGACTGTACACATGTTATTCATGTATTTTATATCATGTGCTCAGTATATCACATGCTTAATATCAGTACAGTGAATCAGTAGTATCAAATAGTATCAATATCTAAATCGGTAATAATAACAATCCAGTGGTAGGAGCAGTAGAATAATACAAATACAATAAATTCGTGCAGTAATAATAAATATGTACAATAATAAGAATAATGTCTCAAAAATATGCATTTCAGTAGTCACGCTAAACAAGTAAAAAGTCCGGGCTATTACGGTGTTTTTTAATGTTAGTAAACCGTTGGCTCAGTAAATAGAGTCGTCACTCTTTGCCCTTCCGCACAGTAATAATCTCCTTATAACTCCCAACCAGTGTATCACGTGAATTAGTAGAGGATAACACCAAACCACAGTATTTAAAAGAAAGCACGTCGGCCCACCATCCTGTACAGGTCAATCAGTCTACAACCAACAGGTCAATCAGTCTTTACTTGTATTTTACACGACACGAACATTATTATCACAATATTATAACAGTAATAGCGACCAATTATTACTCAAGCGCATATCCACATTCATTTATAATATATTACAGCAAATAAAGCATAATTAAGCATAATTCAGAAAATGCCAAAATGTACTAACGGTAGACAATAAAAATTATACTGAACAAAAAATTCACATTTTCAGAATTTGACTAAATTACCAAATATTAAATAAAATAACATTCTAAAGCTTTAGTTAAACTAAATCAGTATTTTTAGACATCAAAATAAATTTTTGAGTAGACAAAAATTGCTATATTTTCAAAATCACCCGATAAAAAATCTTAAATAAATACTCAAAATGTTCATAATCTCAATCTCTATAACATACAAAATGTTACGCAGTGAAGTTTTACCAATACAAAATTATTCACGTTTTTTGGTAACGAAAACACAAATTTGATCAGAAAAATACCAAAAATACAAAATCTTTGGAATAAAAAATAGGATAAAGGTTCCTTACATCAAGGAGCAATTTCTTCAACAGGCTCGACAGACAAAAATCACACCGCGGCCTCCAAATCTAAATATCATTTTTCTCTCTCCTAACTTTCTCTCTTACTTTACATCTTTACTCTTTTCATTCTCTGTAAACCGTTTGCTTAGGAAGAAAGAAAAGGATTTAAAATTATTTAATAATGCTTTTAGATATTTTTATTAAAATAATATTTTTATATTATATAATTATTTTAATTAATTTCTTTTAATAAAAAATTCAAATAAATTATTTTAGGACTTCAAAAATTACAAAAAAATATTAATAAAATAAATCATTTTATTCGCAAAATATCGATGAAATCGGTTTGCAAATCGGATATCTGACAGTCTCAAAATCCTCACTTATACCGATAGGTACCAATTTTTTAAGAATTTTCACCGGTGCCCAAAAATTACAAAAAAAATTTGTGCAAGTAAAATATTACGATCAAAATACTATGGCAAAGACGAATTGCGATTTGGAGTTATAATGACTCCAAAAAAAATTAACAAAGTCAAAATACGGGCTATTATAATCTACCCACCTTAAGAAAATGTCATCCCCGACATTTCCCTTAAGGATTCAGGCATAAAATCGAGATAAACCAAATCCGTCTAATTAAAACTCATCAAAATCATATAGTCATACAGTTCATTCTATCACATGTCATTCAACTATGTATAAATATATTGATGCATATATTTCTTTATATGATTAACAACATACTATTCTATTTTACCTTGCATTGATTTCAATTGTAAGATTTTGATTACTGACTACATTATATGCTCATTATGTCGTTTTATATATTTCCAGAAAAAGGTAAGAATCCATCGAAAAACATGCATAATTCTTTTCGTTGTTCATAAGAAATTTGTAAGCACTAGCTAAATGGTTAAAATGAAAAACAAATGTAATTCTTCCAATATAAATCTCGGGATGTGACAGCGCTCTGCCCATAATAAATCAGATGGGATGGATCTCTTCCATAGAGAACCTTGAAAGGAGTGTCTTTGCTGCTGCATGGTACGATGTATTGTATCAATATTCTGCCCACATAATCCGCCTTGTCCAACTCTTCGGCGTGTCTGATACAAAGCATTTCAAATAGGTATTTATGCTTCTGTTGACCACTTCTGTCTGGTCATCTATCTGGGGATGGTATGTTGTGCTTCTCTTCAAGGCTATTTCCTATAAACGAAACAACTCCTTCCATAAGTGGCTAAAGAACACATTATCCCTATCTGATACAATGGATTCTAGAAATCCATGCAAGCGCACCACCTCTCATATAAAAACATTAGCCAAAGAGACCGCGGTGTAAGGGTGTTTCAGAGCGATGAAACATACATACTTACTCAAATGATCAACCACTACAAGTATCATTGAAAATCCCTCCGAACGCGACAACCCCTCGATGAAATCCATTGTCACCTCCTCTCATACCCTCTCTGGTAAAGCTAGCAGCTGCAATAACCCTCCTAGTGTCATGACCAAGCACTTGTGCCTCTAGCACACATTACATCTCGCTACACAGCCCTCTACATCACGGCGCATCCCCACCCAATATAGTTCAGCTGATAACCGGCTATAAGTTTTCTGAGCTCCTGAATTTCCTCCAACTGCGCTGCCATGAAACTTCTATAATAGCTTGGGGATGTATCTCGACCCCCTCAGCAAAACGAATCAACCTTGATGTAGTAGCTAGGTGCCCCTCAATGTGTAACCAGGATGACTGGTCGGGTGCTACAACAAGTCGACTCTGATCTTCCTCAAACCCTCACCTTATTCACTCTTTTGTCTCAGGGCTTCCCAATCTAGGACCATAGGTACTGATAGAGTTGCCAACTGTGGTTCGTCCGTCTTCCGTGATAGTGCATCCACAACCTTGTTCTCCAATCCTAGGCGATACTGAATCTCAAAGTCATATCCTAATAACTTGGACAACCACCGCTGATGTTCTTTAGTTACCATTCTTTGCTCCAATAGAAATTTTAAACTTCTTTTGTCTGTCCTAACGATAAAATGTCGCCCCAACAAATAAGGTCGCCACTTTTGGATGGCAAGGACAATCGCCATCAACTCTCGCTCGTATACAGACTTAAGTCTCGCCCTGGCAGTGAGCACCTGATTGAAATAAGCAATGGGCCGATGATCCTGCATAAGCACCGCTCTTACTCCTTATCACGATGCATCTGTCTCCACCACAAAGTGTCTGTTGAAGTCCGAAAGTGCTAATATTGGCACGCTGGTCATGACTTTCTTCAATTGCTTGAAGGCATGTATCGTTGCTTTCCCCTAATTAAAATTATCCTTTTTCAGCTGCTCAGTTAGTGGCCATGCTATCGTGCTATACCCTCGTACAAATTTCCTATAGTATCCAATGAGGTCTACTCAACTCCTTTAGGTTTTTAGGTAAAGGTCAGCCCAATATTTGACTGGTCTAATGCTACCCCTATTTTGCTCACATGTCCTAGGTACTCCACTAGTGACTATGCGAAAGAACACTTCTTCAAGTTGACATATAGCTGGTGCTCCCTCAAAGTTTCTAGTACAGTTTTCAAGTGACCCACATGCTCTGCCTCTATATGACTATAGATCAATATGTCATCAAAAAATACCAAGATGAACTTTCTAAGATAGAGTTGAAATTTCCAGTTCATAAGGGACTAAAAGGTAGATGGAGCATTGGTAAGGCCAAACGGCATCACCAAAAACTCGTAGTGACTCTCATGAGTTTTGAAAGTTGTCTTGTGGACATCCCCCGACTTCATCCTGATCTGGTGGTATCCCGACTTTACGTCAATTTTGGAGAAAATGACCGCTCCAAACAGCTCATCCAACAGCTCATCGATTACAGGGATAGGAAACTTGTCCAGCACCATTTTCTTATTCAGGGCCTTGTAATCTACACAAAACCTCCAACGAATGTCCTTCTTGCTCACCCGTAACATAGGATTAAAAAGGGGGCTCACACTGAGCCTCATGATTCCTGCCTTAAGCATCTCCCTAATGAACTTCTCTATCTCATCCTTTTGAATTTGCGGATATCGATACGGTCTGACACTGATAGCAGAAGCTCCCTCCTTCAAGGTAATGGCGTGCTCGTACTCCCAGGGCAGTGGTAATCCGCTTGGCGGCTAAAAAACTTCAAAGAACTGTTGCAGAATTTATCGTACACCATCAACGACCTCAGTTGTCTCTAAGTCTCGGACCTCCTCTAGGCACTGCAGCTCCACCAAGTTGCCTAGCCTTGCTCCTTGTATTGCCTTGACCATGATCTTGAGTGAAATCATGATTCTGCACAGGCTGGCATCTCCTCATAGCACCACCTTCTCCCCCTCCACCTGAATCTCCATAGTTAGAGATTTCCAATTTACCTTCGTCTCCCCGATCATCTGTAACAACTTTATCCTTAGGATCACATCAGTGCTCCCCAAATCCAAGGGAAGAAAATACTCCACTATTTGTATACCCTGGAGTGTCAGCACCACCCTTGTGTAAATCCCCCTACTGCTCTCCACTTTAACTCCAAAGCTCCCTATATCCACCAACTTCAATCTCAACTAGTCCACGACCCAATTTGAGATGAAGTTATGTGTAGCTCCGTTATCCACCAAGACCACCACTTGTTGCTCCGTGATATGTCCCCTCACCCTTATGCTGTGAATTGGAATAAATCCCACCACAAAATTTAGGGACACTTTCGCCACATCAAGGTGTAGGTGCTCTCTTCCTTCTTCCGCTTCCTCCATCAATTCCTCAATGTCAGTCTCTTTCTCCTCACAAACCAAAAGAACCTGCAGTGTGCAGTCCTTGCACCGATGGCCTGGTGCATATTTCTCATTACAACGAAAGCACAAACCTTTCGCTCTCTTGTCCTGCACCACTGCCTCTGTAAGGAGCTTGAAGTTGGCCTCGGGGCGAACTCCCCCTCTTCTCCCTTGGTGCCTCCAGCAGAAATGATACCTTCTAGGTCCTTGGTGTCAATGAAGTTGAAATACTTATGTAAGAGCCACCCGCAACCCCGCTCTTACAGCTTCTCTCCATCTACCTTCTATCATTTGCTATCTGTGCTAGCTCTATCGTCTCCTTCAACCCCCTTAGCCTCAACAATCGAAAGTCCGCTCGTATGTTGGGCTTGAGGCCCTTCACAAAATTTTCCTCCATGACCACCTCTGAAATTCCCCTCAACTGTCCCGACAACAACTCGAATTTCTCCCTGTATTCCATGATGATCCCCTCCTGAGTCAAGATAAGGAATTGCTCGTGTGGGTCTCCTTCCTGAATGGCTCAGAAACATTCCAACAAACAATCCTTAAACTCCTCACACGAGCAGATCGAGTATCTAGCCTCTCTTCACTAGAACCAAGCAAGAGTTTTCCCCTCCAGACATAACCCTGCGGCTGTAAGTTTCTCCCCTCTCTTAAACCGTTCATCGCAAAATACCTCTCCACCCGATATACCCACCCATGGGCATCCTCCCCTTTGAACACCGACATCTTCAATTTCCTCACCTTTGCCTCTCCACCCCAACTTCCTCTCCCACCGATAGTTTCCCCCGTGTATCGAGGGTAGGCATCCCACCTTTCTTCCATCCGTCTCCCATGTCCCGATCCCCATGGCTTGGGTCATCCACCTCCCTCTCAGGTTGTCCACTCCACTTGCCCCAACGGACTTCCATAGTGGTCGGTCACTCTACCACCTCCATAAATCCCACCATAGAGCTCTCTTCCAATTGTCCCCCCTTTGGAAACCCCTATTCTGCCCCTTATCAGAGCCCTAGGAAGTGGCTCTTGATGAAAGGAACTTTCCTCATCGAACTCTTCCCTTCTGATCTCTTTTCCCTTCGATTCCGCCACGGGAATCCTGGTCAAATCATGGTGTAGATTAGTAATTGAAACCGCCAGTGGGTCTTGGGATTGCATCTCCATGAGCTTCTTTATCATCTCTTCTATCCCTCCCAATCAGCTCTCCATCCAATTCTTCATAGTTGAAAACTTTTTCTCCACCCTGGATTTGATTTGCTCCACTTCCCCTTCTAACGCCTCCACCTTCTTTGATGCCATCTCTCCCAAAACCTCATTCTGATATCAATTTGATACATCTTGGAAACAAAAACAGCAAACACAATTAAAAAACTGTAGGAATATGAATATAGATGGCTGATTTTTTATTATAACTTCAATAAAAAAGAAAGATACAAGCGATCTACAACTCGAGAGGTAGATCGACTCTCCAAAACAACCTAGACGCCACCAGGAAGCCCTCACGAAAAGAAAACTACAGCAACTCTCAAATAAAATTTTACATAAACAAAACAAACACTAAACTTAGCCTTAAATAAGCTTCTCATATTTCCCTCCTAAATCAGCCCACCCCCCTTCCTCTTTCCTAATATATTTCCCTCTCTAATTTGAATTTTAATTAGCAAATCCTTCCTAATTAATCTCTTCCTAAATCAGCCCCCCTTTCCTAATATATTTCTCTCTCAAATTTGAATTTCAATTAGGAAATCCTTCCTAATTAATCCATTTCTTAATTCCTCTTCTCACATATGTAATGATAGATTTAATGGGCCCCACAAAAGGGGCCGAATCCCTTGCCCTTTCCGCCCCTATCCTGCTACCCTCTCCCCTTTATCAAAGTCCTTCAAAAAAGAGAATTTCAATTAAACAATAAAAATAAGTGAAAATAAAACCCTCACTTTCTAATATTTCCATCTATAACCATTCAAATGCTTCCACAATAGTCATTCCATAAAAGAGTGCCTCATACGTCTAGAAAGATAGTTCCAAGAAATTGCACGTCCTGGAGGTCCTAGGTAAGGACTGCTGAAGGCTCAGGGCATTGTAGACCTTGGGCCACCTTCATTTGCTCCTATTGTGCTGTTGTGCCCCTGGACACTGCAGAAGTGAAAGAGATAAGGAGATAGAGTGGGTAACAGAGGGGAATTCGGACAAGGAAAACCGCTACCTTGGGGACGCTCTAGGCCCCCAGAGGTGTTCCCCTTTACCGAAGAAAGTGAGAAAGAAACCTTGCAGCATTCTAGAGCGGCCTTCTTTTCAGATCCCTAGTATGGTGCAAGCGGTGGCTATTATAGCCTTACTGTACTCCCAACTACTGTGAGATGTTCCTAAAGTCAGTTATAAGACTATTAGGCAAGAGATAAGGGAGTGGACAGATTGTTAACTTTTAGTGATCCAATCAATAGGGATGACTCTGTGGACATGGGGATGAACCTTGGAACTCACCCAACTCGTGCGTGCATAGTGCACGAGCTCAAGTGATTGATTCAATCCATTGCAAGCTCAAGATAAGGTTTAATTGGCTATGGTTTCCATCCATGCAAAGATGACATGCCCCGAGTTTGATCAGCCAGAGCATGGATCGAGCTTGGTCTTTGGGACCTAATTTTAGTAAAGTGCAGTGTGTACCTTATGTAATTGTTGTTTAACTTAGACATCAGGTTTTTTTCCTAATTCAACTTCTTATTCTTTAAGGGTCTATTCCAGATCAGCATTGTGTGCTTAATTTTTTTCTGCACAAGCGAAAAGAAACATTTCTTCGGAATCTAAAACCAATCATGCCCTCTTAGTTTTTGGAAAAAATTAAACTAGTGTGTGGAATCATGTGTGTGCATGTTAGGATCCTTAATCCTAATTAATCAATTCAAGCTTTGCTCAAACTCACCCCCCTCCCCCGCAACAACCCAAAAAAATAAAAAAATAGATAAAATAAGGAGAATTCATTTATTCATTTCCTCCTCTCATCCTCCTCAAATGGGGATATTTATAGAGTACAATGCCTACTTAAGCAAATTACTCGGACTAATTAGCTAGATTTAACTACTAAACATCATTCAAAATCCTATTTAGTTTCAAAGCATAACACCCTCTCTTACAATGACCTTTGCCCTCAAGGTCGAACTCTTCAAATTGACCCAATGGAAACGGCAACCATCCATGGAGCCACAATTATTCAATCAAATCATTTTTGTGCACTATGTAAAGAATGAAGATACAAAATAAAAAATTGGCCACTAGACAACAAAGTAATTTCTTGAATTCATCCATCAATGACTATGAAGGTGGTGGAGTCCATCTGGCCACAATTATAGTTGATCAGTCTTGTGCATAAGTTGTATCGCAATCATCATGTGTGCATCCAACTCTTCTCTAATTTCTTCAAACAAACCTTTGATGTTGTGATCAACATCCAATAAAGGTTGATCTCCAAAAGTATATGAGGTGGCTTCAAGAAAATGGTTGTTGATCTTAAGAGGATGAACGATGATCTCCAGAGGATGGCTAAAAAGTTAAATATTTTTCTTGAAAATATACCAAGAATTCAACTATTTGTTTAAAGGCACTTTGTGCTAAAAACACAATGCAATTTCAAATATTCTCCGATGTTACACATCGAGGCAATTAAAAAGTTGCACGTCGGAAAGATTCTGGTATGAAAAGAATTGATCAATTTTGCAAAGTAACTAGAATCATCAACGTTAAAATGATAAATGTTAATTTTAACAATCATGAGTATTTCTGAGGTGATAGCAAAGACATCCATGAATTGCTCATTGAAAGAAATATCAAGAAGTAGCTGGAAATACTGCATATCTTTTTGAGGCAAAGTGGTGATTGGGATTAAAAAAACAAACACTGATTAAGCATGATTGATGCATATTGGCAATAGAAGAGGTGGGATAATGGGTTTTGCAATTGTCTCTGCAAGGTTAGAGAAAGACAAGATATTACAGCTATGATAATTCTGGCAGCGACAATGTTGATGAGAACCTCTCAGGTGACGATTGTCCTGATGGTAGCAATACAGTTAAACAAGAAAATTAAAGATATGGGCCTTATGTTGTGGTGTCACATCATAACCTCTGACACAGCTTTACATCAGTCGTTGCGGGAGCAATACGAAATGGCAAAGAGATTGTAAATGAAGCCTGATGCTAGTTACATGGAGTGGCGCAAGTTTAATCACGAAAGATGAAAAATGGTGTGGGTGAGGAAGGGATCTCAACAAAAAGAGTTGAGGAAAGAAGATAGAGACAGTGACTTCGTAACCTCACGGGTGAGATAATTGGTGATGGTAATGAGATCATCAATGACGTATCACTATCTTGCGGAGAAGCAAGATCTTGAGGCTTTTTTTTTTGCCGATGATGGGTTGGTGGAGCCTTAGGATAGTGAGCTGATTGTGTTCTCTTGCAAAGGACCTAGCAAGTTCTAACTGAGAGCAACAACAAAGATCGATGAGACTAGATCAATGATTCGAGGAAGATAAACAAACACCTGAGTTGTCCCTCGTGACAATCTTAATGTAAAGACGAGATCTTACAAAGACTCGTGATTTACGCACACAAAGGAGCATCGGTTGGAATGATTTGCGGGCGGATATGGCTGAGGTTCTCATGACGAGATGGAGTCGATCCGTGAATGAGATATCCAGCGAGACACAGATAGAGCTTTGATCAAAAAGATCTTGAGCGAAATGGTTGTCTTGTGGGATTTGGACTTGGCTCAACACAATAGCGCTCTACAGTTCCTTGAATGACAATGTTTCATTTTCTTGATCTAAACTACGGGAAGAGTTTGTATAATTGAAAGTGCCAATGTCATGATCATCGATCCTATCGGACAGTTCAATGTTGCTCAAGCTCCCAAACAAAAAAATAGAAATTAGATAGAGAAAAGGAACTCATTTATTGACCTCCTCCTCTCTTCTTCCCAAAATGGGGGCCCCCCAATGGGCATATTTATAAAATGTAGCTATTTGTGATCGGTGTTTCAGTACCAAGGGTGCCTCTCTACTTTCTTCGATCAGCATCAAGGAAGAACCTAAACAAGAGCTCAAAGGCATTCTTCGCTCATCAAACAACACTACTTGTCCTTGAACAATAGCATGATCAAAGGCGATAAACACTTAATTGTTAAGAAGTGTTGCTGTTGCTTCCGGTCCAGCCTATCTTAAGTTAATCACTCTACTGATTAGTCAAATTTAACAGCTAAACATCACTTTATATCACACTTAAATTCAACATAGTGCTGCATCTAATAAACAGACAGGCATGTTTTTGCTAGTGCGTGCAACACTAAATTGAAGGCCTCATCAAAAAGCTCTTTAAAAGTTAGGTCCATTCTTAACAAGCCCAAAATTAACCACGATGAGGACCCTCGAAATGATTTGATTTGCCCCAAAGGCAAGGCCTTCAGAGACATCCTTCAGAAGTCCAAGAAACATGAAGGATTCAATAATGAACATTAACTATGGCCAAAGGATAGAGATAAAACAAGAAACAAGTTCATATTATAAAACCATCTTTCTCACTCTGTTTAATCATCAAAGAGAAATCAGAAGAAAATAAAATGCGTAGGAACAAGTTTTCTCCACTGAATTCTCTCACAAAACCAAAACCACCGTCACCACCGACCAACCCAATCCAACCACCACCAATGCCAACAAAAAAATACACAACAAAACAAACATTCATTGTAATAAGAAATAAGTTTTTTTCTCAACCTCACCATTTTATTGATAGTGAAGGTTGAGGTTTTCATGTCTTAATACATGGGACAAAATTTTGAGTAATTCTACGAGTTACCTCAAAAAGCATCATATTATAGGTGTTTAACTAGGAAACAAAAAAAAAGTTCAAAATACTATCAAATGAATGCTCATCATGGACATTATTAAAGTCATACAAGTCTCTTATATTTTGTGGCGTCAATAAAAATCCCACCAAAAGAAAACCGTGAGCTACGAGATCTATGCAAAACTACAATCACTACCATGAGGAGCAAAAAGACAAAGCATTGTCATAAAGGTCAAGTAAAACTAACAATGCCAAACAACCGAGATCAATTACGTTATATAGTAATAATGTTTGTCATCAGAGATTGCAAACAATGTACGAGTCTTCTAAACTATCTTATTTCCACCCAGGATTAAGTTTATTAGCTTGCAATTGAAGATCCTACTCTATAAAATAGAATCCCATAGAATGAACTTCATTGCATTATGTTACTTTATGAGGAATGATCATTGCAATTCTCTTAACAATGGAGATTTAAAGCAAATTCTATAAAACAATGTTGTGTGTATGAATTTAAGTATTAGCGTTAAAAATATCACTTATAGCAAAAGTGAGCACATAGAACATGAAACTATTAAGATACATGTGTAGCAAAATTAGAAAGGATGATTAAGGAATAATTATATAAGCAAATTATTAGTATAATTTATTGAAAAAAAATATAATGAAAAATAAACTAAGGTGGTTTTGACATCTACAATAAAAGATAGAAAATGCAATCCTAGATGGATAAAATTAATTTCAAAAGACTAGAAAGAAAAAATAGGCAAGCATAACATAATATGGAAAAAAATTCTCGAAACAAGATTTGCACGCGATGGTTTAACACCTCATACAACACTTATAAAAATGAATGGAAGAGGAATCTTAAATCCAATCCCAAATAGTTATGATAAAGTTAATGATAATGATTGCCATAAATGTGAAGTAATGGATCAAAAGCGAGACTTCGAATTCATTCAGGATTTGATTTTCTTATTCAAGGTGAAACTTAAAATTATTGGTACTTAGATCCCTCACTATATTGTAATACATCTTCTCATCTATTACCATCTTTCTCTTATTATAAGTCATACATATATTTTCAACATCAATCTATTATTTAATCTACAAGGCCTTCTGCATTATTGACATGTATCATAATTGACATCAAATAACAAATTAATATGTCAATGGTATTTAATTTTCACATCACATATATGTAATATTAGATATTTTATGGATTAAATATGATAATACTCTTTTCTAACTTTGCTTGATCGCTTCCAACCTCCATCTACCATAAAAAATCAAGGTTATGAAACAGGACCGGACAAAGAACCAGAAGAAGGAAAGATTCATGGTTCAATGATTCGACCGGGGTTCAACTGGGGCTGAACCACATGACGTAATAAATATTAAATTTATTTTAAAATAATATAATTGACATAATAATGACATAATCATATCAAATATGTGACAATAAATTAAATAAAATAAGCATAAAACATCCAATTCTCTTCACTCATATCATATTTTATGAAGCATAAAACATGAAAAAATACATACTATTTTTAAAAAACAATATTTGAAAAATCATTATCATTGCCTAAAAATAGACAATATTATTAAGTGGAAGAAGGCATCCAATTCTCTTCCCTCATATCATAACAATATCCAATGGCTTATTTAGAAATAGGTTGGAATTGTTTTCCTTGTTAAAACATAGCATATATGAATTAACTTATTTTGCCCTAAACAAAAAACAAAAAAATAGGATTTCTAAAAATTTTTGCAAACAACCCAACAAAGAATGTAATGCACTATAAAATGAAATCAATATGAAGTTATGAACATTCTAAAATAATTTTCAAAACAAAACTCAAAAGCTCTTGAATATAAAACAACCAATTTTAATTTTTTGCGAGAAAAAATCTACTCCCATGAGGAGACTGTTGTGGATGCAGAGAGAGGAGAAATGAGACCGATGCCGGCGAGCAACTGTGGTGGCCGGTGAAGACTGATGAAAAAGTTTGCGGCCTGCTGGTCATGTTCGCAGACAAAAAAGGGGACGGGGACGAGAGTGGAGAGTTAGAGAGAGCCAATTCTTTTTAAAATTGATGTCGGTTTGCCGGTACGGTGGTTGGACCGCCAATTCGAAGCGAGCTGCTATGGTTCCTTGCAAAGCGGGTTATGGGAAATGATCAAACGGGCTGAATGGCCGATTCCCGGTTCAATCGGCCAGCCCGGGTTGATTTTTAAAACATTGAAAAAAAAACTCATTAATATGCAGTTCTCCGCCTCAATATCAATCAAAGTCCCATTCTTCCTCATAAGCAGATCCTAAAAACTAACAATCCTACCAATCGTATTACCTTTATACAACAGTAGAAGCATGTCGTCTCCCCCACTTCTAAACGACCTTGACAATCCTCCATTGTACACAAAGCCCATTAAACTCCCAACATCATAACCCACATTATCCTCATCAAAATACTAATTATTAACATCATTAGCCTTACTCCAACTATTTGGGTAAAAAAAATGCAACCATCCCTCCAAAAATTCAAACCCAATTCAAATTAAATCAAAATGACTTTCCAACACATCACTAAACCAACTCCACAAATTCACTCTCAAAACAAACATATATAAATAATAGCTAATTATGATGCCAAAATTCTCTACCATGAACAATGGTCGGTTCCCAAATTTATTTTAAAAAAATAAAATAAAAGAAACCGAGTTGGATTTAACAACTCCAAACATAACGATACCATTTAATCATAGTCTACATTAGAATCTCTATATGAAATGAAAATGCAAGAAAATCAATTGGGAAAATATTAACTTTTTTCTGCCAATGTATTTCATAAAGTAAATTCAAATTGATGAAACCAAGTTTTAGCCTTGTTAATGAAAACATCAATTCCAACAGTTAAAGCACGAAGAACATAAAAACTATGCTAAGCCTAATAATAACTGAAAAGTAACCTGACAGAGCAAGACCCCAAAAAAGATAAAATATCTTTAGCTTCAAACCCATGCGCCAATTCCTTTGATGTCTCCTCTTTTCATTAGTCCCCTTCGCCCTTCCATAGTCCTTAGCTCAAAACTCTGCTCCCAACTGTTTCAGCATAACTTGAAGACAATAGTTTGCAACCTTCACCACCACACTTTTCCCCAAGTTGCTTGCTTAATTGCCTAGGTGCACCATATAAGCATTTGGAGATGCTATCAAAGAGACCAAATTTATCACCCCATAAACCATCAGATGACCAAAAGCATCAACCTACCATTATACTTTATAAATCAACCGTCTAATGGATAAAATCTTTATTTAGTGGCACTCAGTGTGACACTTCAAAGATCAACCATAAGTGAAAAAAGGCAACCATGGCAAAAGGTAAAGAACACTGAGGTTACCAGCACGATCAGAGACCTAGGCACATAACATGATAAATAGAAAGCTTCTGGACAGTCAGTTAGAAGGTGCCACACGTAAAAAGTTCTAGAGCCTTGAATTTCAAATACAAAACTACTAGGCAATGCAAATATACATGCAGCCAGGCAACAAATATGTATTTTTTGCCAGAAACTAACTATAATAATAGAACAACTATTTAGTACCATTGATGAAAACAAAAAAAAAAAAGGGCTAAAACTCAATTCAAATGAAAATATACTTTGCCTTTTACAAAATATAATAAGAAGAAGAAGAAAAAGAAAGTTAAGGATCATGAAAACTAATCATATAATAGAAATTCATGAGAAGGAAAGAAAACCAAGTAACAATAAATATGGAAAAAAAATGCAATCATGCTTTCAACTAATAATGAAAGTGATAAGATAAAGAAACAAATATAGGAAGAAATGGAGGAGAAAAATTCAATTGTCTTTTCAATGAAAATCAACCACATGCTTATATATAAGAAAACATTTTCTCAGAAAAGTTCCGAGTCTCACATTGGATTAAAAATTTTTATGTATGGATAAATTCAATCATTGATCCTGAAAGAAGAGTTTGCATATTAAAAGTAAATTTTATTAACCAGAGATTTTTTTTTTTCGTGCATATCTTAGAGACCTTAGAAACCTATTCATTAGCCCCAAATAAAATCAAAGAAAACCCCCAAAGGAAAAGTCATGGAATCACAGATAAAAAATTCAAAACACCCCACAGAATCCCACGCAAGAAACACAAGTGAAAGAGTGAGCCGACCACAAAAATTAAAAAAAGAAGAAATATAATAATTCTCAGAAAGAGCAGCAACCTACAATCTTTCAAGGAGAAATACAAAGAAGCTATAGTCCAATAACTAAAGGTCAAAGAATAGAGTATCCAAAAAATAACTTACACTAATTATGCATGTTTTGAAAAAATTAGGCTAAGACAAATTACTTAATTAATATTCAACCATTAGGTTTCTGCATAATTGTTAAATTTCTTATACTAACACCCATGAATCATTGCATAAAGTCTATCTCTCCACCTTATATGGTACCTTTGCCACCCACCATCAATAAAAAAAATGTTCTTCAATAATAACTAATGAAGCAAGATTAATAATGAAAATTGTATGAATGCTATGTACGTAAATATATTAAAACTGGAGAACATCAAAATTTTTGAGATATCTAACTTGCATGAATTCATCCCAATTCATTATGTAAAATTTACATGATCCTATATTTCTAACAAATAATTTTTTAAAATTTCATGGAAGAAACTTCTCTAGATATAAATGAACTATAACCATATAACCTTCTTTAAATGTCACGTATCTTTGATAACATCTACAGAAAACTGCATGTGGCTATAAATAATAGCCAGCTTACAATGAATATCTTTTAACAAAGCATGCCTATGAATTATGGCAAATACATTGGGTATGATTCATATAAAAAATAGAAAAAATTCTTATAAGCTTCCAAATTGATATATAACAGATAAAACTAAAAGGAAAAATAGACGAAGAAAACTTAAAATATCAATCCATAATTTTTTTTACAAAATAAATGGCAGGCTATATATAAAGGTTTAATTCAAATGGAGAATGAAGGTCATATGATCTGACAATCCCTTTCAAGAAAAATAGTGCAAATGTTTGATGATTAAAATAATAAATTATAAACTTTTGAATTTAACAAGAGAAAAATCTAAGGCCAAATTTTCGAAAGCAGCGTATTTGACGTCGAATTTAGCAGAAGAAGCGTGAATGGGACAAATTATTAAAAAGAGCGAATTCGCCGAACTGTACCGCGCATTCAGAATGCGCGAGCCTGATTGGTGCATTCAAAGAATGTGTCGAACGGTACGGCGCATTCAAAGAATGCGCCTAACTGACTAGCGCATTTCGCATGTTAGCCCGGGATTCCCGCAATCATTTCGGAACTTGTGCCGCGGATGTTGCGCGGAGAGCAGACCAGATCCGCGAATGCCTGGGGCCGTGAATGAATGAGGGGCCGGTTGAATGAATTGGATTCCTCTCTTTGCATATTATATAAACCCCCTGTCGGTGCTACTTCCTTCGCAAACTTAAGCTTACAGAATTTAGTGGAGCAATTCAGGAAGCAAGGTTAGTGTATGTTTATTTTTAATTTTTTTAAGTTAGAAATTTGAAATATGTATATGATAAGTGTTAAGTTCTGCCGAAATATTTGTTGGTTAAGTTGTTTATAAATTTTGTTATTCTTATTATGAGAAGCATTAATTTTTTTTAAAAGTTCTTTAGATTATATGTTGAGATTTTGATTTTGTTATGTACATAGTCTTACAAAATTTATAAGTTTAGATAAAGTTAATTAATGTAGATTTTGTGAATAATATGTTCATAGAGTACCTAATGTTCTTTTTTTTTCTGATATGCTATTTTAGTACCTATTGTTGTTATTTTGTGTATTACCTATTTTATCGGACATAAAATTAAGGCGAAATTAGAGAGAGGGCCTAATAACATGACTTATCGAAAATGAATCACTTCGTCATGAAAAGCTGAGCTGTGCTAGTAACAAGAACATATTTGCTAGTGCAAAGCAGAGATGTTCTAGTCCAAAACCCAGTTATTATATTCATGGATAGGGGGTGGCTGCTTGCAAGCAATTATTAGGTTTCATCTGCTAGATATAATTTGAACTTTTATAGGATTTAGGAAGATCTAAAAATCTTAAAGCTTAATTACACCTTGCTAAATAGTTAGCTTTCACCTAATTATTTTGTTTACTCTTGTCCTAGTGCTGTAGAGTTGAGCAGAAATTTTTTTAAACTATTGTAATTGTTTGGCTCAAAATTATTTTGATGCTCATATAAGTGATTAAATAATTAAAATAAATCAATATTGGAATGTATATGTTAATATTTTTTTATTTATATTAATAAATTTTGTGAATATTTATTATTAACATTTAAAAATATATATTTACTGGTTGTAATATTAAATCATTATGAGAATTTATATGTTAATAATTTTTTTGTTATATAAATAAGTTTTTTCAGCAAAATAAATTTGAACATAATGAAATAAATTAACATAAAACTTTAAGTATAAATTTTTTTATTTAAAAAATCATTTAATACAGAAATAGTAACATATACACTATTAAATTAAACGTAATATTTTTAAAATATTATTAGTATAGTATTATAATAATATTTAAAATAAATGTAATCTTATTTTTAATATTTTTTTGAAAAAAATATATTAAATTAATTTTAATTTATATAATATATGTATGTAAAATATAATTTCTTTAACAATTAATATTAAATTGTAAGAATGTATATGTAATTGTTATCAAATTAAATCAAAATGAGAATTTGTATCTTAGTATGTCATTTTGATGTTAATTAAATAAAATTTTACAGCTAAATAAAATTATAAAGTTTCAAGTATAATATTTTATATTTAAAACATTTTATATTACGAAAATATCAATATAAAATATTTAATATATTTATATCAGATTAAAGTTCTATATATAATATGTTTTAATGTGAAATATAATTTCTTTAACATTTAATATTAAATTAAAAAAATGGGGCTTATGAGTCCTTACATTATTATAATGTGGTAACACCCCAAAAGAGATCATAAAATACTCAATCCTTATATAATCTTAAATTATTTGGTCCCACCAAGATCTTAACTGATCTTAAACTAATTGCATTCCTACTACTAATATAGTAAGGCACTGGTCCATACAAGACCTTAAATTACTCTATACTTACCAGGGCTTAAAGTTGTCACATCCTTATCGATAGACAATAAAGTGCTAGTTGATAGAAAACCTTAAATAACTTGGTCATTATAAAGCATTAAACTACTCATTCCCTAAAATATCTTTAAATACGCATATCCCTACTTGGTCAAATTTTCGAAAGCAGCGTATTTGATGTTGAATTTAGCAGAAAAAGCGTGAATGGGACAAATTATTAAAAAGAGTGAATTCGCCGAACTGTACCGCGCAGTCAGAATGCGCGAGCCTGATTGGCGCATTCAAAGAATGCGCCTAACAGTTTGGCTCATTCTTTGAATGGACCTAATTGACAAGCGTATTTCACTCACCCCTTTCGCTACGTCTGCTATGATTTTTCAATGATTTGTGAGATTTATATGTAGTCATTTGTTGTCAATGATTTGTGAGTTTTATATGTAGCCATTTATGAGATTTATATGGAGCCATTCAAAATTAACCGAAAAAAATAAATAAATAAATATAGTTATTTATAACTTAATTTAAATATTTTATTAAATATAAGTATAGTTATAATATAATATATAAAGTATAATTAGATATAATATTAAATTTAATTAAATTTAATTTATTAACAGTAAGAATAATAAAAGTTGAAAGAGAGTTTATATTGTAAATAATTAATGTAAATATAATTTGATAATAAATTTAAAACTAATGTAAATAAAATATGTTAATATAATTTATTTATAAATTATTTATTTAAGTAATAATTCATAATATATAAATAATTATTATTTGTAAATAATTAGAATTTGAAATAATTATTAAATTATAATATATAATTTGTTGTAATTTATAATTAAAGTTAATATAGGTATAATTATAGATTAAATTTTGAATTAAAATTAAAATTATTGACTTTTAACATATTAACGTGAAGAAAATGACAATAACTAAATTTTAAAAGATTTTTAATAGAACATTATATTTCATTTAATATAAAGTAAAATGTAACAGTAACAATTATTTATTATAAATATTGTTAATAGTTTAAATAAACAAAAATAAGAAAAAGCTAATAGTTACAATTATTAAAGAATAATTTAAATGGCAATTTATGGAATACATCATTTTTCATAAAATAAATTATTTGTGTAAATAAAAAAATTTATCTAACTAATTGAGAAAATAAAATTGTATAATTATTAATTTAAATTTTTTTTAAAAAAAGTATAGTTATAGTATTAATTAAAAAAATTTAAAATATATTAAAAATTTTAAGAAAATAGTATTAATAATGATAAAAAAATATCAATAATTAATAAAAATATAAATAATTAATAAATAATAGAATTATTTAATTTCCTAAATTTTATTTATTTTGAAAAATCACTAAAAATTGCTTTGCTGAAATGTAATAAGACCGACATATAAATTTTTAAGATAAATAGCAATGTAACGATACATAGCAATACATACCCTTGTCATATATTCACATTATGTCATATATTACTAAGTACATATCGTACACAAGCTTGGAGTTGTGTTTGTGTTGGACAACATTTGAAGTTGAACTCAAATTCGTGTTGAAGCTGCTTCCAGTCTTGTCCATCTAAAAAATTCTTTTTCATTTCTATGTTCAGAACATTGCATCAGCATTTTATAGTAATCTAAAAGTCATCGATCATGTTTAGGGCACCAATAATGATATAGAATACAGTGATCTATATCAAGCATCGACATTCCCATCCCCGGCTCAACTATACCATCTTTGTCACGACCAAGTTCTCGAATATGACTCTTTAGAAAATTTAATGATACGAGGTGCCCCCCTGATCGCAAAATCTATCTTGTAGCAATTTCCAACCAACGTCTCGAAGTTCAATGCCAGACCTATATTGCCTTATTTTCATAACTTCATGATTTTCATGCCACATGATGCAATCCTCATCTTCCCTCGAAGTATGCATAACACATCTAAAAATTTCATTCGATGTTGCATTTGCTTCTAGGATCTCATCTGTACAACAAGCCAAACTTTCATGCAAACGGCTGCTTCCTTCTTCAATCATTTGTTGCGTCGGTACGCTTCTTATTTTATCCATGATAGAAGAGTACATTTTTTACTAATGCAGTTGAAGTGGTAGATTTTGTAAAGTTCTAAAGTAATTGATCTTCTTTAGCAAGGGTATTCCTATGTAGCATGGAAAAAAAGATGATGTTAAATGACCAAAAAAAATGGGGATCTTAAAAAATAAAATAAGATAAACTAATACATATTGGATATTAAGTTATAGTTAAAGTAAGATAGTAATATAATAATATATATAGTACTTTATTATTAAGCTTTAATCGTTACGTCAGAATACTATTGTAATGTTTATTAATTAGTTGACGTCATATTCTGAAATACAACAGAAATTTTAAAGTAAATGTTATATTATTTTAAATAGATATTAGTTATAATATTGTCTATATTGTCTTACAGTATCAGTTTAGGTAAGCATTGAAATTGAGAGCAGCATAAAGTATCGTTAAATTAATTAACACATTTTACAACATTTATCCATCATACATTCACATAAACATGAAATTGAGAGCAGAATAAAGAAAATACATTATCATAACTCATCTACCGATGACGCGGAAGAGCCCTACTACCTGGAGTATATCTAACTGGGGTCTTTCTTCTTCATCTTTGCAGCCGTTGCTACTCAATAAATTCCTCTTCTTACTCTAGAACTTCTGATTGGTGCTGCGTTGCCTCAGTGTATTGTTGTAATGGTTGTCCTCCCATCAATAGTATATCTTGCTGCAAGGGGGAGGTCGGCAACCCAACACTTGACATCCACTCTGGTATAGCAATGGGAAAAAATGAATGCGTTGTGGGTTATTGAGATGGTGTGCCATAGTACATTTTCTGTGCACCACTTTCTTATGCACCGAATGGGCTCCAATGTTGTGTGAACGGTCCTGCCCCAGTCATGTCGTAGACGGTAGACGGAGTATGCATTGAAAGTCTAGGTGGTTCCCTCGCAGTACTTTGACGGTGGCGACTTCCCGTGGATCTAGATGGAGCATCAGAGGTTGACCGTCTTGCTCCATGAACTCTATGAGAACTTGTTGCTTGTTCTCTTGTTTGGCTCCTCTCATTTATTGTGGTGTCAAAAGTAGTGTAGTCGATGTAAACTGAACGCTGAACTCTAGCAGAAAGCTCCGTGACCTGGTCAACCGCTAACTGTAATGAACTCGCATTTTGTCCCTGCCCCCCGGCCAACGGATCTAGAATAGCAATTGAACGTATATAGTAGTCTGCCTATAGGATATAATATGTCTGTTAAATTCAAATTTATTAAATATGTACAAAATTTGCCAAATAATGACACATACCACCAATCATTCTCCTAGAGATCGAGGGAAGAAAGTTTCTGGTGGCTCTGTCTCTGGATGTAACAGATAAATCAACACCCATGATCTATACCACCGTAGGTATGTGCCTAACTCCCGATTATCTATGCCTTCTAGTGGAGTTATTGAAACCACATACGCTCTCCTTTCTTCCCATATCTGAAGGTATTTCCGATATTGTACTGTCCAATCTAAATCTGCTCTGTCTCGTCCATCAATCCTTCTGAAATTTGGTTCCATTGGTTGAACATCAGTGAATTGTACTCCCCCGAATTATCTCATAACACAGTCAGGTAGATGCCACTCGGTACGCTTCTAGCTAACGAGTGGCACTCGAGCAGGCCAAATGTCCATCACCTCCTGACATTGGCTAGGCAGAGCTGCAAGAATCTCATCTGTGTATGGAGTCATGCTCATCTAGCATCAACGAAGTTAAATATTATTAGTGATGCCTGATATTTAATAAATGTATGAGGAGACAAGACAAGAATTTTGTCTTACCTGACTAACCCTTAAACCGTCCAAATCATCACGATATGTCATCGTGTTTCCAGATGGGAGCTCCCGTATCCGATCTTCAGCCCACCTGTATATAACACAAATTAATATTATGAAATGTCATATGAGTGTAATTTATTGTAGTAATTATATGTTTCTACCTGCACCCAAGAGGTATGCCGCCTAAATCGTATATGTGTGGTACACAGAGTGTAGATCTCCCAACGTACAATCGCTCCCAGAACCACACTTGTAGTAATGTCACACATCCAGCAATGTAAGTACGTGTGGGCCTAGTTGAATTACACAACTCTCTGTATAGATGCGCAAGTACAGTACTGCCAATAGACATCTGTCCAAAAAAATTCCACGTCCATAAGTAAGGGCAACCACTGTAATGAGATATGTGATCGCGACGTCTCTGGTATCAAAAAGCACCCAATCATGAAGAGGATGTAGGCCCAAACATGCTGAAGAAATGGACCGAAGCTAACTCTTCGTATGAATCCTTGTAGAATGTCCATCAGAGCCACCGTAGTGGGAGCATCAACTCGACCTGCGCACTACCCATCTTGAATGTGGCCATGTCATCTTCATCACCAGGTGCATGGTACACGGTATCCCTGTCTGGATGTGTACCAAGGAGCTCATCACAGCATTCTGGTCAGGACTCCTAATGATGGCCAACACCCACCACATTTGGCCCCACTACGGCAGGCCCATCAATTCTCAGACCAAATATCACCTGCACATCCTAGAGCGTTATTTTCATCTCTCTGACCATGAAATGAAAGGTTTTCGTCAGTGGACACCATCTCTCTACAAGTGTTGTTATCATGTTATGATCCAAACGTATAAACTGTAGATGTCGGATGTTATCTAGCCCAAGATTTCTCAAAACATATATCATACGGGGGCACTCCACTGGCCACTCACGCGTCATTCATAAATGTGTTGAAACAACCAATGGAGAAGCCTAATGGAAAGGAAAAAATCAACTATTAATAAAAAAAATAATTTATATGCATTTGAGAAAATATATACATTGATACATGAGACAAGTTATAACTGATCGGGATCGTGAGCCCTATGCGATGCTCCCAGAGATGTTATGCTGATCTGAGTTGGTTGAACGTCTTCCCTGCGCTCCTCATGGGCGGTTCGACGCCCACCACGTCGTCGCTTCGATCTATTAGTCATATCTATATATGTAAAATTTATAAATATTTTATAAATAATTTCATGTTGACATGTTTAATTCTTATATAAAAGACCTAGAGGAGGATGGATTATGTTTGCAGCTAGCCCTGTTGTGACCTACTTGTTCGCAGAAACCACATGCCTTATTTGAGTTGTGGTTTGTTGCATGTGCACGTGCAGGTGCCAGAACTTAATATGTTAATATTTTGTCATCGACACGATATATCAATAACTTCAAATTCTTTTCTATTGATGATGATAGGCTCCGCAAAGCGATGAGCTTCACGTTATTTAAAAAAACTTATGTATATCAATAATTTTTTATCAATTAAATGATATTAATAAATAGTTTAATATATAATATTAAGTTTAAACCAAAAAAATTTATATTAAATTTCGAAACTCATAAGCAACATTCAAACAACAACTAGAAATATAGATTGAGAACCAAAATAAAACATACATGAACGTACAGATCATTAAAACATACTAACTTCAACGATAACTAACGTAAAGAACATTGACATCACATTCAACTAAAACAAAAGTATGAGCTCATTAAAAAGTTCTACAAGCATAATAACTTCAGGGTTTATTTAGCTCGATGCATGTGCGAGCTTGGAGTTGGGTTTGGGTTGGGCAGCATCCGAATTTCTGTCGAAACTATTGCTGGATGCATTGTCAATCCGATGCATCGAGAAACTCTTCCTCTTTTTATCTGGCCAAAAAATCAGATTCTCATCTGTCTTAATAAGGAATGCATCTGCCACAGAATCCCATTTTTTGTAGAGAATATAGTGACATATATCAGCAGTTGAGTTGTCCACAATCATCTCAACCAACCCATCTTGACGCCTTCTTGTTTCAACATGTCTTGCCTTCAGAATCTTCATCGGTGCTATATGTCCTACCATTTGCATACCCTTACTTTGCACATATTGCCAATCTTCTTTGTTCAAACAGTCTTCATCCATGTAAGAGCGAATCGTCATAGCTATGTTGTGTCTCTCCCATAATATGTTGTCTTCCTTGTCGGACCAAGAATATATACAGCAATGATATAACTCATTTAATCTGGCCTTCTCCTCTAACACATCATCAATGGAATGTGCTAAACATTTCTTTAACCTAGTGCTTCCCTCCATAATTAAGATCTTCAAAGGGATTTTTCTTTGTGATATTGCACACGAATATAAAACAAGCAGAAGGAAATATATAGAAGAAGTTTAGAATGTAGGGAACCAGCTGCATACATCAATTTATAGACGATGTCCATCAGTTTTCATAAGCAATTATGAGTTGCTAAATGATAAATAAATAACACAGGGTGATTTAATAGCACATGCTGTTTTGAGTTGATCAAACATAACCTGATTTGACAACACATGGTGAATTGACAACACATACTAAGTTGATAGTACTTATTGATTTGACAATATAACCAAATTTCATAGTTGAAATTTATATATAATTAAAGAACTAAATGTTTAAAGTTTCTGTATATAAAGTTTTAATTTAAAATGAATAAAGTTTAAAGTTTCTATGTATATATTTTTAAAACAAATATTATTGTAGAGTTTCTTAATAAATTTATATCATATTATGTAGTACTACATCAATTTTATAGTAAATGTTATATTATTGTAATTTGATTTGACTAGTATAGCATTAACTAGCGTTAAATAAATCAACACATCTTACAACATAGATCATTCATACATTCACATAAATATAATTATGAGTGGTTCGACGCCCACCACGACGATGCCTCGAGCTATCGGCTTTTTGCTTGTTCCGGATCATGAGCCCTGTGCGAATTTCCAAGTGATGCTATGCTCATCTAGGGTCGGACGCCGCCCGGAACGACTACGCCTCGATCTATCGGCCATATCTTAAATTTAAAAAAAAAAACGAATGTAATCATTATACTGAGTTGTAAGAGACAGGATGAGTATGCAATTGGTCAAATAAGTTTAGGCTATGTATATTACCTTGATGAGGAAGGATTATGCGGACAGGTTGCCCTATTGTGACCAAATTGTTTGCAAAAATCACAAGCCTTGTGTGAGCTACTTGAGGGCTCATTCATCGTATTACGGAACCTATTCATTCGTGGTCGACCAACACGACGCCTAAAAGCCGAAGCTAGCAAAGGGATTATTCTGTGCTCTTCGTTAAAGGTGGGTCATAGGTCCTTTGGGGGGAAGACATGGAATAATTTGGAGTATGTAGCGATGTAGCAGTTAACCTTAAAAAATGGTGCTATGAAGGCATTATGATCCCATCTCCTGGCCCCGACGATTGCAATGACATGAACGCAAGGAACATGATACAGTTGTGGTTTCCTACATGTGCACGTACAAGAGACAGCTCTTATTATGTCTACCTTTTGAGGTTGAGAAGACGTATCAATAACTTCAAATTCATTTCTATTACTCATGACTGGTTCCGGACACCGACGAGCATCACGTTCAGCTCTTTGTATCACAATCATCGTGCGTGGAACAAAGCTTGATTGGGCTTCCTCAACCCATTTTGCACCATCGGCTGATCTCTTCAGGAATAACGCCACGAGGTTATAATATATTGACATTATTAGCCCTTGTATAGGAAGTCCACGGGCACGTCTAAGCACACCGTTAAAACATTCAGATGCATTTATTGTCATAATACAATACCGGCATCCTTCATAAAATAATAGGGACCATTTAGAGACATCACGCTACACCAACCAATCGAAGGCCTCTTGCTTAGTTATTCTGATGTCATTTATCATGCGATTAAAGTACGAAAAGTCATCTGTATTTCCGGTAAAGTATATTTTGTTACTTAGGCCCTCACTATCTGGAATTCCTAAACGACGCACCATCTTTTTAAAATTTTCACGTAAGTGACGAAGGCAGTGCTTATGAACAGCATTGAGAAATACTTCCCTACATCCGCGTACAAGTCTTGGGTGCTTATTAGAAACTATGCACAAATTCTCCTGCTCAGCGATAGGAGGTACCAGCTCATGTAGGTTTTGTAGGAACCAACCCCATGAATCGTTGCTCTCTGATTCCACCACTACAAATGCCAGTGGATACAGTCTGCCATTCGCATCGATTCCTATAGCGACAAGAAGGGTACCTCAATACTTCCCAAGCAAGAATGTCTAATTTTAAATTAATTTTAATTAACATATTTTATTTACATTAATTTTAAATTTATTATCAAATTATATTTACATTAATTATTTACAATATAAACTCTCTTTCAACTTTATTATTTTTCTGGTTAATAAATTAAATTTAATTATATCTAATTATACTTTATATATTATATTATAACTATACTTATATTTAATAAAATATTTAAATTAAGTTATAAATAACTATATATTTTTTTTGTTAATTTTGAATGGCCCCATATAAATCTCATAAATGACTACATATAAAACTCACAAATTATTGACAACAAATGGCTATATATAAATCTTACAAATCATTGAGAAATCATAGCAGACGGAGCGGAAGGGGTGAGTAAAATGCGCTAGTCAGTTAGGCGCATTCAAAGAATGCGCCGAACTGTTAGGCGCAGTTTTTGAATGCGTCATACCGTTCGGCGCACCATTAGGTTCGGCGCATTCTTTGAATGCGCCAATCAGGCTCGCGCATTCTGACTGCACGGTACAGTTCGGCAAATTCGCTCTTTTTAATAATTTGTCCCATTCACGCTTCTTCTGCTAAATTCGACGTCAAATACACTGCTTTCGAAAATTTGACTAAAATCTAATGAGACTATTTTTAATGAATAAATCTATCATATGTTGGCACAAGTTAGTTTTCACAATAAGATTATTTTTATGGCTTTGCAAATTATGAAATAAATAACCAAAAAAAATTTGATGTTAATTTACTAATTTACATAAGGATAATATTAAAAAAAATAGTTATTCACTAGTTCCAATATTAATTTATTGAATTGATTTAACAACTTCAGCATGATTTCTGCAATTTGAAATTAGGAATTGTGATTCAGATTCAAACTTAGGTTTAAGATTTAAAAGAAAAAGATATTTACTATAGTACATATTAGGGCAGTTTGCAAATTTTGATTTAGCAAAGAAATATTGATACATTCAATAGCATGGATTATGCAGAATATTGATGAACTACAATTTTTTTAAATCAAATTGGCCATACATAATAAGAATTAAGTGAGAAGTTAAAAAAAAAAATTCCTTAAAATAACAGGAAAAGGTATATTACTCCAAGAAAAAGGATACATGCATATTGTTCAAATTATAAAGCTTTGTAGAAAACTTCATTTATTATCTTTGGAGAGTTTTTGTTTAATCATATTTAATTTCTTGAATAAGACCTTTCATGAAATGAATATTGATAACAAAAATTTTTAGGGAACTTGTCCACTAAATTTTCAAACCTAAGAAAATATTAACAAAATTATGCACACCTTGTTAAAAAATCTTAAATTGATCAAGCAATAGATCTCCATAATAACAAAATGATAAATATTGTTCTTTAAATTTATGCTCCATTTTAGCACAAATAGAATCGGGTTTAGTAGAAATACTTTAATATAATGTCTACGTAAATCCCATAAATTTTATATTTAAAAATTCAATCCATCAAAAATCAAATATATTATATCTTTCAAAAAAGACTCATCTAATTTATCTATCCAATTTAAAAATTTCTCAACATTACACCTCCCATAAAATATAAGAATATAATTCTAAAGTCCAAAATAGTAGTGTTAAATTTGTCTTAAATCATAAAAGCCAACCGGTTTCAATTGTATGTTTTTGTTGATATGCTAACTAATTTGACATTAAGCCCTACATCTAGAATATTTGAAATATAACCATAACATGAAATCTTGTGTTGGACATTATAGGGTTTAGGATTTCAAATATAGGTGATGTAGGATATATAATGCAACTAGGACAATATAATGAATGTAGATCACATAAAGGAAATTAGGATTTGCATATCAAAGAACCCAGAATGCACAAAATTTCTTTAGTTGCAAAAAAGTACAAAAAATTTAAACATAAAGTAACAATGTAATGATTGATTAAATTTGAAAAAATAACAAAAAGATTAGAACCATATAAAATCAATAAGCATATTTTTTTGTCACAGTTAGAAGTCCAATTGTATACAAAATCAAAAACTATCAATTACTAGATTACACCTCTAAATTCGACATCCTTCAAATTTAAAATTCCCGTTTCAAATAGCCATAAATTTTGGCTTCCCCACAAAAACTACAAACTCCAAATGCGTTTATCGCGCTAAAGAAAAACCGACATAAAGGCATTGAATCTAGCAAAGCGCAAATACAATCCGCACAAAGCCACCTCCTTCACAAAATGGTGTAAGAATGATGTAAGAAAGTAACTAAAAATCACCGCATATCACAAACAACACCTCATTATCAGCTCTATGAATAATGAAATTTCAAGATACGTTGAAACCAAGTAATGTTAAACTAACAATTCCAAAATAACAAGTAAACTAAACCACAATTTTGAACTTGAGAATAACTACAATAGAACTAACTCGAGTTTATGCCAAATCATATAAACCAACATATTACAAGGAATCAATTTAATAGAGAAACATCTTATCCTCATAAACATTCATTATAAGCATGCCCCAAAAAAATTAGAAATTGAACGCTATAAACTAAAATTATAACTAAATAAATAAACTAAATTAAAGCTCAAATCATTTATTTATTAAACATGTCCAAATAGTATAAGCAAGCATATATCCATCAACTGGCTAGAATGCAATATTGATTTAGAAGTATTAATTATCTTCAATAAAATTCAAAAAAAAAAGTAAATTTTAATTTAGATGAAAAGATGGACTTGTTTTGCCCAGGGAGACATGCCAACTCCAACGAGGGTGAGGCTTTTGAGCGTCATTCTAAATATCCAAAGTTCATTGTATCTATCGAGAGGAAGCAAAGAAAACCCCACTCAGCCTAACTACAATTCAAAAGATTTCTAAAGGGTTTGTAAAGTTCAAAAGCTCAAATGGCTAATTTCTTGTGGGTGGAATGCATTAAGCAGGTACAAAAAACAAAGACGAAATATGATATAAATCATTATGACTAGAGATGTTACAATGACCAAACATCAACACTTTCAAATTTGCATCATATCTAAACATTTTTTTATAATGAGCATACAATTAAGGAGTATGATCAATAAAGAATGCAACATAATATAATGTATGTTTATGTAATAAAATGAAGTTTAAAAGTTGTTTAAAATGTAGACTATGAACTCTTCTATACAATTTGACATGCTTGACAAAGTTCTTCCTATAATTGGAAATTCATGAAATCAAAAACCAAAATACAAAGTCAAAGCCTATTTGAATGTTATATATTCGAAGAATTTCATTAGGTACTCCCATCGAGAATCTAGGAGCTGCAATAGGTATAAGCTTCTTAAAATCTAATTTAAAATCAAGTTTAAACTCAAATCACAAATAAGCATTAGTTTCATGCTCAAGCTCAAATGTCAGTTCAAGATTGGATACATATTCAAACTTAGTTTCATGTTTAAGTTCTACCTTACGAGTAAATCTCTAATGAATAAGACTTCTAAGTGGATCAACAGAAATTAAAAACAATACCACAAGAGATTTTTTATATATCTTTTATTGAGTGGAAATAGATAATAGGAAAGCTTCTTGGTTCAAATTTTATCACAAAAGTTCATGGACGACATTCCGGGCATGTGAGATTTGGAGGCTATCTAATTAACATGAGAAATTCAATTTGGAGTGGTTTATGAATTTGTATAATCAGATAAGATAAAGTTGTTAGATATAAAATGGCTTGACATGTGGAGGAAGTTTAGGAATCATATAAGAATAATTTTTTAATATAAATCTTGTAGTTGATTTGTTAATCAAAATGGAGAAATTTTGAAAATTTGGCCTTGTAAGTAGTTTGATGAATGGAATGGTTCTTGATACGAGGAGAGGGAGGTGGTCAAAAATGATTCTATATTCTCAATTCAATGCAGGATAACAACATTTGATATCAAGACAATAGCAGAACAGCATAAATGTTGTATATTGGAAGTGTAGAATGTAGGAAACAGCAGTGAAAAGGCACGAAAAACCAGTGGCCAAAATGAAAAAAAAAAAATCTATACTATGACAATGCAAAAAAAAGTATGGAGAGCATTCTAAACCTGCACTATACCAAACAATAGAGATGATAGGTTGGAAGGAATAATTTGAGGGAGCTCTCTATATCTCACTCGCAACTCAAAAGCTCTCTAACAATCCTGCAATATTCATATAGATAGTTTCTTGTGGATCGAATACAATAAATGAGGAAGTCAAAAATAGACTAAACAATATAATCCATCATTATTTCAAGCACTATGATGAACAATCATCGCTTCTAAACTTCCACCACATATGAAAAATTCATTGATATAGTATGCATGCAATAAATGAGGAAGGAAAAAATAGACTAAACAATATAATTCATCGTTATTTCAAGCACTATGATGAACAATCATCACTTCTAAACTTCCACCACATTTGAAAAATTAATTGTTAGTATGCATGCAATGTATGAGTATGGCCAATAAAGAATGAACATAATATGATGTATGTTTGCAATGGAATTAAATTTAAAACTTGTTTCAACATAAGACAATGAACTTGTTTATACAATTCGACATGTTTGATGAAGTCCTTACAAGTTGGTAATTTAAGGAATCAAAATCCAAATATGAAATCAATGCCTAGTTAAATGACATATACAGAAGGATTTCGTATGGTACTCCATCACATGAACTAGTAGCTACAACAAATATGAGATTCTGGGAATTTAATTTAAATTCAATTTTCGACTCACATTCAGAATTAAATTTAGTTTTATGCTCAAGCTCATGTGTTGATTCATGATTAGATCTATATTCATAGTTGCATTCATGTACAAGCTTGTAGCTTATAAGTCAATCTTTGATGTGACGGGGATTTGGGGTCATTGTGAAGGCAAAGGGGTGGGTGGTGGGCTAAAATATATGGAAAATAAATGAGGATGGTAGATCTTGGAAGAAGAAAAATAACCAGAACCAAATTGTTCCACACCTCTCTCCAAAACTCTTAGAGGAGGGAAGGCATCACACCAATACCAAGAATGACTTATTTGCTGATCAAATTTTCCAAGGAAAATCGCATTCATCAAAACAAGGTCTAAATGGTGCTTACAAGGGATTATTTATAGTAATAAAATGAACTTGACTAAATAAACCTTACCGTTGTTAGATAATCCCAAAGGAGCCCTCCAAAAATAAAAATGCCAAAAACAAATTAAGAATAATAAAATACTATTAAAAGCTTTAATGTCTAACCTAATACAATATATGATGAGGACATCCAACCATGGAGAGTCTACCAGAGAAGGGGCCGACGATCTACGGCCACGATCGCACCACTTTATTTTTGAGCTATCATTTGTATTAGGTTTATTATTATTATATGTGTATTTGATTTATTATCGCAGTTTTTTCGTTTTTACCCTCACTTGAGGGAGTAGTTGTTTGTGACCCTTAGGGGCACTTTTTCCTTTTATCTTGCTATTGTATTTTGGCTATTTAAAGCCCCCTCCTCTTCCTTTTGAGGGGATGATGATTATGATAATTAAAATTCCTGCACTTTTTGTTCTTGGAGAGCTTGAGAGTTCTTGTAAGAGTTGAAGTTCCTAGGTGAGGGCAACGGATTACCCATCAGCGGCAGGAAGCTTCCGGCTCGTGGTCCACCTCCTCTATCAACTTTTTCTTCTTCTTCTTCCTAGCTGCCACCCCCTCCTCCTAATTCTTCCATTGGTCGAACCTACTCCCAAGCCCTAGGCGACCTACACCATCCACCCACTGCCCGCCGCCCCCTTCTCCCCTTGGTCGAAAACCCCACCCCCTTACACGCCGGCCACACCCATCCCCAAAGTAGCCAGCCACCCTCTTTCCCCTGTCCCTCCACTTTTCAAATTTCAATTACTTTCCTAAAATAAGCTTGTAATAGTTTGGGAAGTTTTAATTCAGATTTCAATCAATTTAAATCTGAAAGAATCTTTCATAAATAAAAGAATTAAATTAGGAAGGTACATTCGATCAATCCAATTCAAATTTGAATTTGAATTATGAGGAGGATCACATTAAATCCTCTTTCCTAAATCCAATTGCTAAAATTGGAAACCCCTTTTAATCTCCAACCCCCCTCCTAGCCATGCTTGGCCGGCCCCCTCTTCCTCTTTCCTTAATTGATCCCTTCCCAATTGGGAACTCCAATTAAGAACAATTAGGCCACCCCCCACCCCCAATGCTAGCTCCCTCTTCTCTCATCTTCCACCCTCAATCTTCCACCTAACTTCCTCCTCCTGAACATCGACTCCTACAGAGTCTCGTCATCATAAAGGCTAATGTCGCGCCTCCCTTAATCACCCAATTTGCTGTCCAAGAGCAGATCAAATTGATGTCCAGAAATTTCAGCAATTCCTCTTGTTGTCCTGCTGTCCAGAAGATTCCAGCTTGCTATCGAGAAATTTCAGCAAGTTCCCCTCGTTGTCCTGCTGTCCGGAAGGTCCCCGTTTGCTGTCCAGAAGTTCCAGCACCTTGTAATTTGTCGTCTACTCATGGATGGATGATCCTGAACGTGATCACGACTTCGTATTCGACAACCAAAGGTTCGTTGACATCCAACGATCTCCGTTCTTCGACATTGATCTAGAGAACGACCACTCTGTTAAAGACTACGTGGAAAGAATCTTCTTTTCACTTGCCACCGCTATCGACCAACGACAAACTCCCGTTCAATGGCGACTTTCTTCCAAATCCTGACAAAAGTGAACTCTCTTCCAAGTCTTATCTCTTCTAAGTTTTCCTCAATTGTGGCATCACAAATATTATGTAAGCTTTCTCCGTTTCCACCAATCATCAAAGAGTTGAGTGAGGGATCTTACATAGTGACTATTCTAAATGTTAATTTAGGGATTTCTGTCGAATGCCCCACATTAAGTAAGATCTGATTTGATTGGTTATTTTTGTGCTCTAAATCTTTGTTGTGTAATCTATTGCTTGATCTAAATCATTGCTTTATTTTTTTCAATCACCGTTTAAATCATGGAAGTTGACTAATTACTCTTGCTCTTTCAAAAGCATATAATTTCAAAGATAAAACATCAAGCGGTGCATTTAGTCCTACATCAATATATGTTGAGATATAAATCAAAATGATGAATGGATAGGTTTCAAGAAATATTTTATTTAAAAGGCCATTAAAACTATAAGTGCATCTAGAAATTAACTTCCTAGCCTTAAAGGCATAGAGAATGACAACATTTCAACCAACTTTTTGGACATGCAAAATGTTGGAGGCTTGTTAATTGAAGCAAAATTCTCGTGAAAATTTTGGATCTAGCCCATGATGGAAGCATCAATATCATAGCAATAATAATTAATAACAAAGAAAATAAGCTTCCAAACAGCACTTTCTAGAAATATTTTTAGTCCCTTCCAATCCCTAATCAAGCATACTAACGCAAAATGCTTTCCTAATAAGGTTCCCTAGCAAGGATAATTAAATAAACAATATCAGCAGAATAGGAGAAAGCTAAGCAATATACTAACTTGCAAAACTCAGAAAGTAAACAAGCATTCAAGGAGGGCTTTTTTCTACTTGTTTTGATATATGTATGAAATAATATATGCATCATAATGACCACGTCTTAGTCCCATCCTTTCAAAGCCATAGGCATCGCTTTGTTAAATGTTCTAAGCATGTAATGCAATTGTAATGTCACATCTCCTTTTTTCTTGAAATTATGGGTAAGTTTAAATAATTCCACCAAATAAAGTATCAAGTAACACATGTCATGGAAACAACCGGTTCATAGATGAAAAACCACAAGCATATGCAAAAAAGCTAATCCAGTATAATGTTTCTGAATACTCTCCTCATAGTGAAGCTCATGTCACATATTGGAGTCTACATGTTGCCATGTATGCTAGAACATAACCCCAAGAAAATATTCATCTAGGAGCACTAAAATAGGTAAAGGCATTAGAAAACACAATTAAATGGTGTAGGAGAAACTGCATCAAATTTTCATTTTTTTTTCATGGATGTCGAGCTTTCCATCCTAATATTTTATTTAAAAAGTATAAAAAAATCAGCATTAATATAATTTAGTGAAGGATTTAACTAAAGAGAATAACACTGGTGACTCTTAAAATGCATGGGAAATGAGTTAAATAGCTCTCACCATATAATTCATGGGATAACCTCCACTCTTCCATCAGGCACATATTCATCATCACCATTAACCTTATCCAAACAATTTGGGGTTCATCTTTATAGGTCCACCTCCTTTATTCATTCCAATTAAGAGCTATGCAATATTTAATTCTATCTTTTACATGCAACTTCTAGCAATGTTACATTTGGTTCACTCATTTTTCACCCTAATCCGTCAACATTAACTCCAGTTAATGAGTGAGAATATCACTAAGCTACTGCTGGTCAAAAGATAAAAAAAATGAAGCTTAGCCAAGTTATGTTTGTAAGAAATGCTTAAGCATGGAGTCCAAACTAAAAACTAATTAGGCTAGCACAAAGAAATCAATGTGCAATATCCAAATACAATAAAAACAAATACAAATAGCATAATATAACGAGTGAACGTGCTAGCGAAAAGATAAGTTTTTTACCTCATCACGACCATAGTTCTCCCCGCTGTGTGGATCAAACAGCACATCTCCAGTCGCAAGTTCAAAGCATATGCAGGCAAATGACCATAAGTCTGCAGATGTAGAGTACTTGGACCCTAGGAGCACCTCAGGGCACCTATACTGCCTTGTCTGGATATCACTTGTGAACTGCTTATACGTCCAACAAGCATTCCCAAAGTCTACCAACTTGCACCTTACGTCCACCTCCATTGCCATCTTTTTCCTAGTCCCTCGACTTCCTCTTCTATGTGCCTGTCCTACCAGATTACCTGATACGCAATCACCATCAGTCTTCAAGGATAGACTTTCCTTCTCCTGAGTCCCATCAGAAGCTGATATAGCAACATCCTCACAATCAGCTGTTGCTGCAGCAGCGCGCTTTGCTTTACGTCGGATCTTTTTCTTCTGACTTCGAGTCAGATCACCATTGGATGCAGCAGGTGTCTTGAGTGGCGACTCGGGTTTTTTGATGGTAGGGATGCAAGGAGGAGCATTTAATTGACGTGGATCCTTTCCTGGGTCAATGGTCGATAGAAGAAGGATATTCTCCGGCTTGAGATCAGTATGTATAATTGATAGATTCTCATGTAAATAATTCAATCCCGTGAGTACGTATTTACATATCTCTTTCACCTTAGACAGAGGTATACCACGGTAATCTGCATACTTAATGAGTGTCAGGAGATTGTCTCCTAAAAACTCAAAAACCATACAAACATGGTGCCCGTTGGGCCCTGAATGCTTGAAATGATCTAGAAGCTTCACAACACACTGGGTATCATTCGGGTCTCCATCTGCAATCTGCTTCAGGATTTTGATCTCATCCATGGCTGCCTCAGTGTAGTGCTGTGCGCTCTTCTGCACCTTCAACGCCACATACATCTGCAAAAACAAGTTCCATCAACGGTTGGCTTTTCGGCATCAAATCAAATTCCACTGCAACCAAGCTGTCATTCTAATTGCCCAATGGGCTTTCTTCTCTCATCGAGCAGATGTAAAATCACTGCAAAAAAATGGCGGGATTAGGGTTTCACGTGTCTTACAGAGTGGACGGTGTCCCACGCGAGCCAAACAGTGGAGAAGTGGCCCCATCCGAGCTTGGACTGCACGACGTAGGTTCCCTGCTTAAAGGTGTCGCCGACCCTGACGGCATGGTACCCACCTCGCCGGTAATCCTCGGTTCCTTCGTCCTCTGAAGTGTAATTGCTGCTCTCGCTTCGCGCTTCATCCTCCATGGGATCGCAATCGAGATCGGAAGCAATTAGTTTATAGGGTATTTCCGCCCGCTTTTGCGTCGCTCCGCCGCCGCCACCTAAAATCTCTCGTCCTCAACAGTTTTCCTGGGCTCTGCCCCAAATTTCCCCAAAAATAAAAAAAACAGTTTTCCTAGCTTCCCTCGCTCTTACCGGCTCCCCCAGATGAGATAGATATATTAAACTATGGAATATGATCTGATGCACCGGCGGAACTTTATATTGAAATTTTATGTCAACCGAGAGCCGATCAACATTCGACTCCGTCATTTGGTCCGTTGTGTGGTGTGGTGTGGTGTGGTGTGGTTTGGAGTGAAGGCATGGTAAAGTTCTACGTTTTTAATGCTGAAATGTCGGAACAGATTGCTTTGATTAATTATGATTGTTTTGCTTTTTTTAGATCTTATGGTAATTTTATTTGTTTACTTTTTTTATTGTTTAAAAATGATTGTTAAAAATTTATTTTTTTGAGTCTCCGAAAGGATATTGCTAGCAGGGTTAGAATGCAAAGAGTACGATTATAATATCTCGTAGGAAAAAATGGTTATAGACATTTACACTCTACGCAAGCAAATTAATGAAAGAGCATATTATACATACGATTATTCATAAAAAATAGTGACTTTCGTCTACACAATTCGATTGATAATAATATGTATAATTCGATAATCACGATATTTCCTCCATTCGATACTTCAGCTCAAATGAAATTTATTTGATGTGAGTATAGGTTTCCTACGAGTGCAAGTCCCTTAGGTCTTGACCTAAGAATATTCTTGATTAAGTATGTTATTTTATTCTCTTATTAGTTCAGGGCATAGTGGGTTTCTAGGTTCTTCTAATCTAAGGGGGAAGCAGACTCAGTGGGCTATTCAACACACGCAAGGTCCATATAATTACCCGGTTGGTATAAGGAGAAATCAAGAGAGAAAATATCATACATAGAGCATGCAGGAGAGAAATGGAAGCCTCCCATGAATAGATAGCTTAACCAACGATAAGGCGTATAACGATATATTCATACTGCCAGTCTTTGATATTATATATACAAAAAACGTACGATAATCTCATTACTAACACCCCCGACCTAACTAATACAAGGCAGTGAAAAAACTTATAATCTAAACCCCACTAGAGATATAAGCAGTCCCGACCTAGATTTACCACCCTACTCATAAAAGAGTACTAGCTAAAGCTCTACATAATGTCTCAAATTCATGCAATCTGGTTTTATACAAATACAAGAGTGGTGGGAGGTATAGAAGAGGAATAGGCCTTAAGCCCGATCATGAATGATATTATGCTAATGCAATGGTGAACTATCTCTCTATGTGATGAAAATAAAATCTATATGATTGACTTAGGCTATGTATGAAGGATATGGCTAATTAGGACTAGCCAATAGCCATTATGAAGTTGACAAAGTTTGAAATATTAGTGATATTTTAAAAAATTGACCTGAGAGTGGTCATGCATTAATGTTGAAAAGGTTGGTTGATTTAAGTCATAGGTATATTTTATCTTGCTTAAGAAAATGTTATCTTTATAAAAAATTTAACATCATAAGAGCCTAATGTTGACTCCGTCCAAGCCAGGCATAACATGCCATTTCATTTAATTTGTTAAGAAACTAGTTTGGTATGCATACAATCTACTCATACCCTAAATAGAATGGGAAAAAGAATTATTCTCTTTGAGAAAATTAAAATAAAAACGACCATTATCGTTATATTCAAATCATGGATAATAAGTGATATTTTCTTTCCCCGGAGTGATATATCATTTATCAACATATCTTTGAATATGAAATTAATAATAATAAATCTAAATTATCGTAGCTAAATATTTGATCAAACATTATTTTGACCATTTGAGATCATATGTAGTTCCTTCTTGAATTTGACTATAATAATCATGATGAAATTTATAGTTTTGTAATCTGAACTCATTAGTGCGTGATATTTTCACCACCCAAGATGATATATCGTTCATAATGACAAGTTCAACTATAAAACTAAAAGAAACTCATAAGGATTATGTTTGAATTTTCTCAAAGTAAATATAATTACAATTACTTTGCACTTTTCAACAAAGCTTGCAAATGTGCTGATCAAGTAATAAAGTTGATGAGGACATCCGACCGTAAAAAGTTTATCAGAGAAGGAACCGGAGATCGATAACCATGATTAGGCCACTTTATTTTTGATCTATTATTTTTATTTGATTTATTTACATATCTTTTCTATTTTTACTCTCCTTTGAGGGAGTAGCTTTATTTGACCCCAGGGGGTACTTTTGTCTTTAGAAATGTTATTGTATTTTGGCTATTTATAGCCCCTTTCCCCTCCTTTGAGAGGATGATGATTAATATTATGAAAATTTTAGCAATTGTGTTCTTGGAGAGTTATGAGGACTCTTGGAGAGTTTGAAGTCCCTAGGTGAGAGCAAAGCACTACCCATCAGTCGCAGGAAGCGTCCAAGCTCGTGGTCCATCTCCTCCACCAACTTCCTACCCTTTCTTCTCCCAAGCTGCCGCCCTCTCCCCTCCTTTTCTTCTCTCTTGGCCGAACACCCCTCCTCCCCTCCAAACCGCCAGCCTAGCCTTGACCCCCCCCCCCCCCCAAACCAACCACCGGCCCCATCATCCCCCTCATTAGCTTCAAAGTCTCAACCTAGCAATCACCACTTTCCTAAGCCATCTCATAATAAATTTGGAAAGTCAATGAAATTTAGATTTGAACCTATTTAAATTTGAATTTTCTTTTTATAAATAGAATGAGTTATATTAGTAAAAATCCTCCAATCAGTCCAATTTGAATTTGAATTTATATTAGGAAGAGATTTGCTTTAAATCTCTTTCCTAATTAAATTTGTTAAGATTGGAAATCTCTCTCTCTTAGAATTAACTCATTACCAAATTAGGCCCAATCAATATTCCCCATCAAGCCACCCCCCCCCCCCCTCCCTCTTTCCCCTTTTGTTTCTTTCCAATTAAATCTCTCAATCAATGTCTCCAAATAAATCTCAGATTTGGAGATTTGGTATGGATCTCATTTCCTCGTTTAAGAACCCATGATTGACAACTCTATTAAATCACCAACCCATCTCCCCAATCAATGCTAGCTGCCCCCCTCTTGCCTCTGTCACCCCTTTTCTGAAATTACTAACTGTTGTCCCAAAGTTATGATGATAAGAGGCCTAATTACCTCCTTCTAACATCAACTAATGCAGGAGTTCAACCCCACAAGTCGTCTATCCTACATTCCAGGATTAGTTAACTTGTTGTCCAAGGTTTCCAAGACTTGCGAGAGTGCTGTCCAAAATTTCTCCAGACATCAGAGTGCTGTGCAAACCCTCTAGAGGTGCTAGATTATTGTCTGAACTTGTGAGAAGGCTTCACATTACTGCCCTTCCTTTAGAAGCAACCACACATCATCGTCATTGTCTCGTATATCCTATTTTTGGGTAAACTATCTCCCTTCATTTCACCTTTTAATCCTCCTCCAATATTGACATTGTTTGATCATGAAGATTTATCTGCATAGCCCAAATTAAGAGTGTAAGTGAGCGGATTCCTATAGTGACTATTCTAATTATTAAATTAGGGATTCCTTTTAAAAACCCTACATTCGCATGGTATAATTTGATATAATTATTTTATGATCCTAATCTTTTTTGTGTAATTGATTGCCTAAGCTTAATCATCAATTTGTTGGCTTAAAACTTTGCTAAGAAATTTGAGAAGATAATTAATTGTAAAACTCTATTTCTGTGTGTAATTTTCCAATCGATTGCATTTTCTAGTATATGTAATTCTACATTTTTTGGTATCAGAGCATGATTACATTTAGATGCCTATTTTGATTTCTTTATTACATATTTTAGCATCTAAATCACATCCTGTACGCATCAAAATTACTTGTTTGTGTTAGCATATTATTTTATTTCAATTTGCATAATTCTGATCAGTCACCCTTAGACGTAGGATAAACCTTGAACATATTCACAAGACCTTAGATCTTTTGGTGGGACAAATGAACACAATCAATCAACAACTTAGAAAAAATCAAGCCGACATAGCTGAACTACATCGCCAAATGACTGAACGGTTTGATACACTAGATCGAGTCAGGAATCACCCTACACCTTACATACCTTCTAGGCCTCCTTCCATGTATGGGGATGACATCATACCTGATGAGGGACACCCTCGTGCCCCTTATCGAGCTCCTCAATACGGTTATGATGTTAATAACGATCCCGATATATCGCTGTTGAAAAACATTAAGGTTGACGCCCCAACTTTTGATGGTATTCTTGATCCCCAGCTCTTTTTGGACTGGATCAAGGGCATTGATAGTTTCTTTAAATGGTATAACATATTTGAGGCTAGAAAGGTTATATTTGCTGAAATGAAATTTATCGGTAGGGCTAGCCAATATTGGGCCAACCTAGAGAACCTTAGGGAGTTCTGCAATGAGTATCCTATCACTAATTGCACTTATATGAAGCGTGAGCTTAAGCAGAAGTACCTCCCTCCCTCATACTTCCCCAGGCTCTTTGATAGGTAGAATAGGTTAACCCAGGGTAGCAAACCCATAAAGGACTACAGTATGGCGTTTGATGATTACTTAATCCTCTGTAAGGGGGAGACCTTGACTACCCCCACCCAAATTTGATCCATGTTCTATATCAGGTTGCGTGAGAACCTACGTAATAAACTATTTGTCTGGAGTGTCACTATACTATAGAGTGCTTACAGTCTGGTCTTAGACCTTGAGGAAACCTATTCCCAACACCCTAGTCGACACTAGGATGTTAAATCTTCATACAGACCCTCCAGTGGATCGGCCCCACACCACTCTGTCACATGGCTGACTCTAGGGAGCTCTAGCAGACCACCCTCTAGTCCTCCTCTATCCCATTCTAAATTTAGGGGCAAGTCTCCAACCCTAGACACACCTCGGCCCCACCTAGGGACCAAGTGCTTCCGATGTTAGGGGTATGGGCACATCTCTTCCCAATTTTCTAGCCCTTACAAAGTCACTATTATTAAATAAATCACTAAGGATGAGTTTGAGCCCGAGGCTAAACAAATTCACTAGTTCGATGTTGAAGGTGAACTCTTTGAGGAGGACGATGGCACTGCTGTCGTCCACTATTTACAAAATATACACACTTCTCCCATCTACGTGGTGAGATGTGCACTATCACACCCTATTACCACTAATGATTGGCATAAAACTTTAATTTTTCACACCTATACTAAAATAAATGATAAAAAATATAAAGTCATTGTAGATAGTGGTAGTTGCATCAATGATGTCTCCTCCAACATGGTGTCTAGACTTAACTTGGCTGTCATTCCTTACCCTAATCCCTATAAGGTAGCTTTAGTCAACTTCATTGCCTTAGAGGTGAAGGAACGAAGCCTCATATCCATCTCATTCATTGACTATAAGGAGAGTGTATGATGTAATGTTCTGATAATGGATATTGGACAGATCATTCTAGGGTATCCCTGGCTCTTTGATAATGATGTCCACATCTATGAGCGTTCGAACACTTGATGTTTGAATATGCGGGCAAGAAGATCAAGTTACAGCCCACGTAGCCCTGGGTTTGGGATGACCCCAAACCTAATCCAGTTAAGCCCAAGAAGGGGTTGAACCTTGTGACAACCAAGGTCCTGGATTTTGAAATAGCAAAAGGTGCACCCCTTTATGCCCTGGTTGGCCGTAAGACTTCCTCTGAGTCCGATGAGCCTATTCCTCAAGAGGTCCAGCCTATACTGAGTGACTTTACTGATGTCTTCCCTGATGACCTCCCTTATCAACTACCCCCACTAAGAGACATTCAACATGCTATTGATCTTGTCTCTGGAGCCTCTCTTCCCAACCTGCCACACTACCGCATGAACCCCATGAAACATGTTGAACTAAGGAAACAGGTGGATGAGTTACTACAACAGGGCTACATAAAAGAAAGCCTCAGCCCCTATGATGTACCTGCCCTTCTTATATCAAAGAAGTATAGTACTTGGAGAATATGCATTGATAGTCATGCCATCAACAAAATCACTGTTAAATATCATTTTTCCATCCCAAGTAAGATGATATTCTTGATATGATGACGGGAGCCACCCTTTTCTTCAAGATTGACCTTAAGAGTGGGTACCACCAGATTCAGATCTGACCTAGTGATGAGTGGAAGACTGCCTTTAAGGCCAAGGATGGTCTATACGAGTGGATGGTCATGCCTTTTGGGTTGAGTAATGCCCCGAGTACATTCATGAGAGTCATGACCTAAGTGCTGCGCCCTTTCATGGGTAAGTTTGTCATTGTCTATTTTAACAACATTCTTATTTATAACCATTCCATGAGCCATCACTTAGACCATCACTACAGGAAAAATAGATATTACCGGCGGACAAAATCCGTCGGTAAAGTGAAAAATGAGACAGAAATAATCGATTTTCGACGGATTACAGGCGAAAATCTCTCCGACGGTAAAACGCACGTCGGAAAAAATTTTTCGTCACATTTTTTTCGTCGGAAGCATTTCCGTCAGATGTTCCGGCCGCGCCGCAATAAAAGCGATGCCTAGTCTTATCGTCGGATATCACCGTCGAAAGTTCCGTCGCATATTCTACCGAAAATGTCATCATATCGTATTTCCAACAAGGTTACAGGCGAATAATCCGCCGAAAACCTGTAGCAGGAAAAAAAAAACCTTTCTCACCTTGAAAAATAATTTTCACATTTATACCTGCATATAAAATATTATAACACTATATATATTCTATAAAATCAATAATTACACAAACCAGAATAGCATCATCTAGATAAGGAATAATTAAACATGTATAAATAAATATATATAAGAAGAGTGTCATAAACAAATAACTAAACATGTTCAAACAGCAAATAGATAAATTTGTCCAAAAAACACATAAAAACAGATGTCCACATCAGTAAAATAGATAAATAATGTCTACTCTGATTCAGTTTCATCCTCAGGTGATGCTGTACTTTTACCACTACTCATCTGCTCCCTCATCTTTCTCCTTTCTTCTAACATTTGAGCTTGCTGATGCTGTATCTGTATCTGCTGCTGCTGCATTTGCATCTGCTAATCAGCTTTGGCTTTCCATACCTATTCTAGCTCGGCTGTAAGGGCAACTATCTGTTGAGTATATAAAGATTCCTGGGTACTAGATGAAAAACTGCCCCCACTTGATGACTGCCCTTCATATACATAGGCCTGCGAGCCTAACCCATATACTCTGTCATGTTGCATTCCTCCTACCACTTGTGACCAAGTACGGTAGTCAGAATAGTCTGTTGATCCAGCAGAAGAACCTTCACCTGCTGCAGCCTGACTCTCTCGAAGCCGTGTATACTCCTTCTATGAAAGTTAATAAAAAGTTATGCAATTTATACATAATATCACCAAAATTAACTTATATACTTACATAGGCTCTCCTAGCATGCTCGTCAACCCATTGCTAGTCCTCCTGCTGCTTGTGGGTATGACTATGCAATTCAATAGGAGTCGGTTCTTTACCCAGCACATGTTTCTGTAATAGACATATATTAGTATTCTAATTAAAGTAAATTATTAAAAGATTCTAAAATTTCTTACCAAACATCTTCTATGCTCAGTATGAGGAACAGAACCTCTTATATGAAGGGAACTACCCAAGCCCCCAACATCAGAAGCTCTGTTCTGTCTATTTTGATCTTTTCTTCTGATATAATATGGGCTTCTCCAAGCACTGCTCAACTCTGCCCATACACCCTCACCAATCCAGAGAGGTCGCTGGCCTGACTTTCTAATGTCAGTAAATATGTCTCGCATACGAGTCGAGCCACGCTTCTCAAAGTTCTTTCTGATTTTATCATTATGTTGGGGAAGCCAACAAAAATCTTTCTGCAACTAAACACATACAATAAAGAATAAATAATTTTTTTAGCTTATATATATTAGATATACTAAAAAAAAATTTATATAATAACATACCTCAAACTCTCTAAACCACATGTCCCATACTTCTTTTAGGACTTTCTTCCAAGAAATATAAGGAGCATCGTATCTGCTCCGTATTATGTCCCAGATTTTATGTGTAGGATCTTTTGACAGATGAAACCTGAAAGTAATATGTTAGTCAAAAAAACTAATTCAATTCTATTTACATGACTGAAATAAAATTAGTACTTACGTGTCACCGTCAAGTTCAATTAACATGCGACCCTCTGTCGCCTGCTCTGCTGCAGCTGGGTAGGAAGGTCCGGCTGTAGCTGGCTGAGGTGGTGCTGTAGCGGGCTGAGGTGGTGGTGGGACATATGACTGATATGGATATGGAGGATGTGCACCATGATAAGGTGGGGGTGGGTAATAGGGGTAGAAAGGAGTAGTCTGTGTAAGGTCTGGTGAAGGTAAGTGTGGGTCTGGTGAGTAGAACTGTGGGCTACTAGCTGCAGGAGTAGGTATAGGTGGGCTAGGATGACTCTGAGTAACAAACTGAGATGAAGAGGTGCCCTCAGTACGTGCAGGCCTGCTAACAGCAGCCTTCTTGCTGCGCCTATCAAATATATTCTTGATCAGTCATCTTTAACGGTCATCACTTGAAGCCATCTACATAAATATTAAAAAATATTAATAATAGATATTATGATAAAAAATATATATAATATCACAGGAATTAAATAAATGTAAATACAAAAAACTTTTAAATATAAAATAACACAACAAATAAGTAAATATAAATACAAAATTTTATTTTTAGTCCAAATTCATTTACCTTATATTGATTCACTTTCATATGATGAAACTTCTGTACCACTGTCAGACTCGTCATGAATATCCTCTATGTTTAATACACTTCCTCTAACTGTAACTCACTCTCAGTAGTTATAATTTGATTGTCCATATCGTTAGAAACATCTTGTATGTTTGACATAAACTCTTCTTGATGTGCTGGTGGTATTGAAGTAGTCTTTTCAATAACTCCCCTGGGTTTGGTCTTCATAATTATGAGCCAATATTGTTTGCCTCGTACTCTACTTGGGTAGTTAGCAAAATAGGCTTGGTGCACCTGACTAGCAATGATGAATGGGTCAAACTTTGAATATTTTTTACCCCGTTTAACTTCTGTTATACAGTATAATGGATGTATTCTTGTTCCTCTATTCTTTACTGGATCAAACCACTCATAATTGAATAGATACACATTATTCCCAACACTAGGATATTCCAACTATAATATTTCTTCTAATACCCCGTAATACTCAGACTCATCACCTGTATGGGTATTCCCTCTAACACATACACCAGAATTATATGTTTTTCTATCTTCACACCAATATTTGGTTTGGAATTTATAACCATTAACTAAGAAATTTTGATAACACTTTACCGCTCTATTTGGTCCCCAAGCTAGATCAAGTAGTCCATGATATTGCAAATTACTACCTTCAGTGTGGACCTAGTTATTAGATAAAGTATGTTATTAGTATGCTTAATAACTAAATAAAGATATATTAATTGAAATAAATTATCGAAATATGTACCGTATTTTTAAACCAAATAGGAAAATTTGTTTCCACTATCTTCTGGACTTCTACTTGTTCTGTTATATTCAATTCATCAATGAAACTCCTGTAAACATTAAGGTTTAGATTGAATGAAAGTGTGAGTAACAAATTTATGAGCAAGCTTATTCATACTTACTCGAGATATGACTCAACTTCATCACAGTTAAGCAAGACATATAAAGTGGTAACTCGCATCTCTTTATCAGTCAAATAGCGCATGGTACTAGCGCCTAAGGGTTCACCACTGCCGTTGAATACAGATAAATTTGAGGATTGACCCACTTTTTCAGATGCAGTGCTCTGACTTGATTGTGACCTTGTTTCAAAGTAATACGAACAGAATTGAGTTATCTCGTACATTAAATATGCTTCACATATTGAGCCTTTAGGATGCGCTTTGTTCTTAGCAGTCTTCTTAAGTTTATTTAAGTATCTCTCAAAAGGATACATCCACCAATACTGAACTGGTCCACCGACTCTAGCTTCATATGGTAAATGTACAGGCAGATGCTCTATAGAGTCAAAGAAAGCTAGAGAAAATATCTTCTCAAGTTTACACAGAATAAATGGGATATGCTACTCCATAAGAATCAGTTGCTCTGTATTTAATTTTGAAGAGAATAAAATTTTGAAGAAGATACTCAGCTCAATTAAGGGCTTTAAAATTTGATCCGACAGATAACTAAATGCAGTTGGCAATAGACATTACATGAAGATATGGCAATCATGACTCTTCATATCAAATAATCTCCTGGTTTTAATGTCAACACATCTGCTTAGATTTGAAGAATATCCATCAGGTACACGTAAACTCTTCACCCATTCACAAACAGCACGCCTCTGCTCTAAAGTCAAAGTGAATGGAGCTTTTGATTTGAAATATTTTCCACTTCCACCATCCCTCAATTCTAATGCTTTTCTCCTATAAATCTCCTTTAAGTCCATCCTTGCTTTTATGTTATATTTGGATTTATCTTTGATATCCATGACTGTATTGAATATATTATCAAAGATATTTTCTCTATATGCATCACATCTAAGTTATGTCTGATTAAGTTTGCCCTCCAATATGATAATGACAAAAAAATACTTTTCTTACTCTAATTGTGGTTGACACCATATCCTGGCAATTTGTAATCAGCTAATGATGGAGATTCCACTATTGTGGGTCTGGATCTGACTCTTTCAAATATTTCTTCACTAGTTAATTTAGGAGGAGGTAGTGACATAACCATTTTATTTTTGACAAAACTATCCTTATTTCGCCTGAAAGGATGATCTGTAGGTAAGAACATGTGATGATAGTCAAACCAAGTGTTCTTCCCTCCGTGCTTTAAAGTGAATGTCTTTGTATGTTCCATGCAAAGTGGATAAGCTAATTTTTCAGAAGTGTTCCAACATGAGAGCATACCGTATTTATTTTTGACAAAACTATCCTTATTTCGCCTGAAAGGATGATCTGTAGGTAAGAACATGTGATGACAGTCAAACCAAGTGTTCTTCCCTCCGTGCTTTAAAGTGAATGTCTTTGTATGTTCCATGCAAAGTAGATAAGCTAATTTTTCAGAAGTGTTCCAACATGAGAGTATATCGTATGCGGGAAAATCACCAATTATCCAAAGTAATGCTGCCCTCATAATGAAGTTCTGTTTGGTGGAGATATCATATGTACTTATTCTCTCTTCCCATAATAGATTTAAATCATCAATTAACGGTTGTAAGAAAACATCAATCTTTGTTTTTAGATTATGTGGCCCTGGAATGATAAGCGTCAGAAACATATAAGGAGTAGTCATGTACATCTCTGGTGGAAGATTATATGGTGTGAGTATGATGGGCCAACATGAGTAAGGTGAAACAGACTGAGTAAATGGAGTGAAACCATCTGCGCATAAACCTAATCTTATATTTCTTAATTTTGAGGCGAATGTGGGATATGTACGATCAAAATGTTTTCAGTCATCTACTTCTGATGGATGTGTAATAAACCCTTCATGTGAGATATATTCTTTATGCCATCTCATATGTTCAACAGATCTCATTGATGCATATAATCATTGTAGTCTAGGAATTATGGGTAAGTAAAATAACCTGCTGGCTGCTATATCCTTCAGCTTTCTTTTCGTGATAGATTTTAGTTTAAATCTCAGTGCGTTGTAATGATGGCATGCAATCTCTGATTGAAAATCTTTGTAGAATAACATGCAACCGTTGACACAACAATCTATCTTTTTGTATGTCAAACCAAGCTTCGAAACCAACTTCTTAGTCCGATATAAATCTGTGGGAATTATGTTATCTGCTGGATTGGTTTTTTTGAGCAGTCCAATAAATTGATTAAAACAATCACGGGGGACGTTATATTCTGCCTTGATACTTAACATCTTAAGAGCAACGGATAATTCTGAGTGAGTGGTGCAACCTTTCCATATTGGTTGTTGGGAAGCATGCAATAAATCATAAAAATTTTGTTCTTCTTTATTAGGTGACTCTTCTGTATATTGTTCAAATTGTGCTCCAGTTGCATCATGAATTAAGTCCTTAAGATTAAGTATGATATGCTCTTCATTATCTCTAGTAGCACTTGTCGATGGGCAGCATCGAAAATCCAAATGTGGTTCATACTCACCATAAGAAGTCCAATACCAATAATCTGGCATGAAACCTCGACGATATAGATCAACAGTTACGTCTTCTAGGCTAAGATGCACCTGATTTTTATGTTTAGAACATGGGCAACGAAACTTTCCATCTGAAATGAAGCTGGGTAGTTGAGAAGCTGTCTGAATAAAAATATGCATCCCTCTAATGAGCTCATCAGTTAATATCTTCCGTCCTTGCGCCAATCGATTATACATCAAACTTCTTTGAGTTCTGATATCCATAATATATAGCCTACATATAATATTAACAATAAGGATATAAGTTACGATTACTTGCCAAAATAGTTACATACTACCATTGATAAAAAGATAGCAAGGCAGTCCTATCTAGGTTTGATGAAGAAATAGAGAGAATAAAGATGATCTACATTTGATATTTATTGATTTAGAGAAAGCATATGATAAAGTTCCAAGAACAGTAAGCGAGCTCGAGGATTTGACCAAAATATATATGCAGGAGCTTTTGGAATCATTTCATATCCTATCTCTAAGGGTACAACCACTCATCCACATGAGCATCCTCATTTCTGCAAAGCTTAACTTAGAATTATGCTACTATTTTATTGGCCAACATTCGGCACCATAAATCATTACAGGTCTCACCACATCATTAGGCGCACGGTACCGAGCTCGGTACCGAGCGTGGTACCACTCGGTACCGACAGTAGTACCGCTCGGTACCGCTATCCGGACAGAATAATTTTTCAAGTTTGAGGGGTACTTTTCTATCACACAATAAGCCTGATGCATTCATCCACTTCAACCATCCTACTTGGATATCTAAAACATATACTCTTATTAATGACCAACATTCTGCACTTAAAAGAATTGCAGGTCTCACTACTATACCATCTTATAGAATTTTCCCTTAAGTTTGAGAGGGACTTTTCTATCACATAACAAGCCTAATGCATTCCTCCACTTCAACCATCCACATCTATTTCATTACTCTGAATAATAAACCCAAGATATCTAAAATGTGTGCTCTTATTAATGACTTTGATTGCCCAAAGTTACAAACCCCGCACTTGATTTATTATTACTAAAATTACACTCCATATATTCTATTTTAGATTTACTCAAATGAAAGCTTTTAGACTCTAAGGTTGGCCTACATAGTTCAAGTTTACCTTCAACTCCCTCTCTAGTCTTATCAACAAGAAGAATATCATCAGCAAAAACCATACACCAATGTACATCCTCTTGCAAATGTCTAGTGAGAACATCCATGACTAAACCCAAAAATTAGGAATGCGAAAGGGAGAAAGTTACCTAAACAGTAAGCGAGCTCCCGGCGCAGCCAACGTCAACGGAGCGAAGTCCACCAGCGCGCGTCAATGAGATAAGTCGGTCTGCGTCCAAGAAGAAAAGTTCATCAAATTAGGGCGAACTGACCGGAGGAAACGAAGCGAAGAATGCGAAAGGGAGAAAGTTACGTACATAGCGACCGGCACGCGTCGTCGACGGAGGAGCTCGATCGAGCGAGGGAGGGACGTCGTCGACGGAATTCGAGGGCAAGGTCATCGTCGAAGGAGCTCGATCGAGGGAGGGAGGGACGTCATCGACGGAGCTCGAGGGCTGGCGCGCGTCGTCGACAGAGCAAGGCGAAGCGGCAACCTAAACAGAATGAGCTGAAGTCGAGGGCACGTGACCGATATATTGAAATTACAGGCGTATTTTCTGGCGGAAAATATGCCGGAAGTATTACTGGCGGATAATCCGCCGGTAATACTTCGTCGGGTTTTAATTAACCCGGCGGTAAATCCGTCGGAATATCCACCGGATATTACCGGCGGAATATGCGTCGGTATATTGAAAACACTGACGAAATTCTGATGGTTTCACCGCCGGAACACTACCGACAGTATTTCCGTCGGAAAGTCCGTCGTAATATTACCGGCGGACCAATCCGCCGGAAATGCCATCGTTGATTCCAGCGTAACTATTTTCGCTGGAAATTCTGTCGGTATTTCATTGTTTTTCTATAGTGTACTTGAGGCAGGTCTATAAGGTCCTAAGGAAAGAGCAACTTTATGTTAACCCTAAGAAATGCACCTTCCTTGTTGACTGCATAATTTTTCTGGGCTTTATTGTGTCATCCCATGGAGTCTCTGTAGACCATGAGAAGGTGAGAGCCATACTTTTTTTGTCTGTTCCTCGAAACATCCGAGAAGTTCACAGCTTCCACGGCTTAGCCACCTTCTATAAGAGATTCATTAAAAACTTCAGCACCATTATCTCTCCTATCACCGATTGCCTTAAGAAAGGAGACTTTCACTGGACCCCGGCTACCACTAGAGCCTTTGAAAAGATAAAAAAAGAATGGTGGATGCCCCAATGATGAGATTTCCTTACTTCTTCAAGGTCTTTGAAATTACCTGTGATGCTTCGGGGGTTGAAATTGAAGGAGTGTTATCCCCAGGAAGGTCATCCTATTGCCTACTTTAATGAGAAACGGAATGACATCCGGCAATGCTATTCCATGTATGACAAAGAGTTTTATACAGTGATTCAATCTCTATAATATTAGTAATATTATCTACTACCGCAGGAGTTTGTTATCTTTTCAGATCACGAGGCTCTTCGTTATATTAACTCCAAAAAAAACTTAAATGCACGTCATGATTGATGGGTAGAGTTCTTACAAGAGTACACTTACACCCTTAGGCATAAAATGAGAGTTAGAATAAAGTTGTTGATGCCCTCAGTCATCGTATGATGACTACCACTGAAATGAGGGTAGAAGTCATTGGGTTTAAGCAGGTTAAAGAGGACTACTTGGAATGCCCCGACTTCAAGGAGATTTACTCCCTTTTGTCCACAGGTAGCATGCGCTTAGTTGATGATTTTCTCCTTGAAGATGGATACCTATTCAAAACTCAGAAGCTTTGCATTCTAAGTACTTCCCTTAGGGAGTTCCTTATTTGGAAAGTTCACGCCGGAGGCCTCACCGGATACTTCAGTCGTGATAAAACTATTGAGGCCGTAGAGTACCGTTTCTTTTGGTCTAGCCTAAAGAAAGATGTGGGTAAGATGGTCAGTAGATGCCACACTTATCAACTGTCCAAATAACAAAAGCAGAATACATATTTCTACACACCTTTATCAGTTCCCAATTGTTTATGGCAAGATGTCAGCATGGACTTCGTTCTTGGCCTGCTAAATACTTTTTGTAGGAATGATGTCATATGTGTCATAGTTGAACGCTTCTCCAAGATGACACATTTTCTATGCTGTTTTAAAACATCTGATGCATCCCTTATTGTTAAGCTGTACTTTAATGAGGTCGTCAGATTATATGGTTTACCCAAGACCATCGTATATGATAGGGATGCCAAATTCACAAGTTACTTTTGGAATACTATCTGGATGAAAATGGGTACCAAATTATAATTTTTCACAACCTTTCATCCTCAGACGGATGGTCAAACTGAGGTGGTCAATAGGAGTCTAGGTAACTTGTTAAGGTCCTTAGTGGGTGAGCACATTAAAGGCTGGGATTCCAAACTCCCTGCCGCTGAATTTGCTTATAATAATGTTATAAATTGCACCGCTAGTTTAGGTCTTACTAAAATTGTATATGGGTACAAATCTAAGCAACCTTTAGATCTCATACTAATGTGCCATGAGTATAGGATTTCTAAGTCTGCATCTTCATTTGCATCGCATTTGCATGCATTGAATAAGGAAATTACACGATGTATTGAACAGAGTAATGCAAATTATAAACTTTACGCTGACCTTAAAAGAAGATTTAAGACATTCAAGATTGGTGATTCGGTAATGGTCTGGTTTCATCCTGAATGGTTTTCGAAAGGAGCTGTTAAGAAATTACATGCTAAAAGTACGAGATCGTTTAAAATAATTAAGAAAATTAATGACAATGCTTATGTGGTGGATCTGCTTGAGATTTTAATATTAATTCCTTTTTTAACATCAAAGATTTAATATCCTATGAGGGTCCAGAGTTTAATCCACCCAATCCACTATATATTGAACCTTGTATTAGCCCACTTTATGAGAACCCAAGCCTTCCTCCACTCCAAAATATTCAAAAATCACTTATTACGGAGAAATTGATATGATTCTAAACAATGACATCATTTTCATGATAGATGGTGGATGAAGAAGGTACTTGGTAAGGTAGAAAGGTAAATCAGAAATAGAGGATACTTGGCTAGAGCGTGAGGAGCTCCAGCAGATTGACCCAGATGCACTTGAGATTTATGAGAGCACCAGAGATGCATACTCGACGAAGTCAAGCTTCTTTTCACCTTAGGAGAATGATGAGGACATCCAACGGTGGAAAGTTTATCAGATAAGGAATCGGAGATCGACGGCCATGATTAGGCCACTTTATTATTGATCTATTATTTGTATTTGATTTATTTATATATCTTTTCTATTTTTACCCTCACTTGAGGGAGTAGGTTTATTTGACCTCAGGGGGTACTTTTGTCTTTAGAAATGTTATTGTATTTTGGCTATTTATAGCCCATTTTCCCTCCTTTGAGAGGATGATGATTACTATTATAAAAATTTTAGTACTCGTGTTCTTGGAGAGTTATAAGGATTCTTGGAGAGTTCGAAGTCCCTAGGTGAGGGCAAAGCACTACCCACCAGTCGCAGGAACGTCCTGGTCCATCTCCCCCACCAACTTCCTCCCATCTCTTCTCCCAAGCCATTACCCTCTCCCCTCCTTTTCTTCTCGCTTGGCCAAACACCCCTCCTCCCTGGCCTCCAAAATGCTGTCCTAGCCTCCCCCCCACCCACCAACCGCCGGCCACCCATATCCCTCCTAGCTGCTGGCCCCATCATCCCCCTCCTTGGCTTCAAAGTTTCAACCTAGCAATCACTACTTTCCTAATCCATCTCATATTAAATTTGAAAAGTCAATGAAATTCAGATTTGAGCCTATTTAAATTTGAATTTTTTTCCATAAATAGAATGAGTTATATTAGTAAAGATCCTTCAATCAATCCAATTTGAATTTGAATTTATATTAGGAAGAGATTTGCATTAAATCTCTTTCCTAATTAAATTTGTTAAGATTGAAAACCCCTCCCTCTTATAATTAACTCATTACCAAATTGGGCCCAATCAATATTCGCCATCAAGGCCCCCCCCCTCTCCTCCCTTTTGGTTCTTTCCAATTAAATCTCTCAATCATTGTCTCTAAATAAATCTCAGATTTGGAGATTTGATATGGATCTTATTCCCTCATTTAAGAACCCATGCTTCATAACTCTATTAAATCACCAACCCATCTCCCCAATCAATGCTAGCTGCCCCCTCTTGCCTCTGTCACCCCTTTTCTGAAATTACTAAATGTTGTCCCAAAGTTATGATGATAAGAGGCCTAATTACCTCCTTCTAACACCAACTACTACAACATTTCAACCCCACGAGATCGTTGTCCTGTATTCTAGGATTAGTTAACTTGCTGTCTAATGTTTCCAAGACTTGCGAGAGTGCTATCCAGAATTTCTCTAAACATCAGAGTGCTGTCCAAACTCTCCGGAGGTGCCAGATTATTGTCTGAGCTTGTGAGAAGACTTCACATTACAACCCTTCCTTCAGAAGCAACCACACATCGTCACCGTTGTCTCGTATCTCCTATTTTTGGGTAAACTCTCTCGCTTCCTCGCACCTTTTAATCCTCCTTTAATGTTGGCATCGTTTGATCATGAAGATCTATTCGCACAGCTCAAATTAAGAGTGCAAGTGAGCGGATTCCCATAGTGACTATTCTAATTGTTAAATTAGGGATTCCTTTTGAAAACCCTACATTTGCATGGTATAATTTGAAATGATTGTTTTATGATCCTAATCTTTTTCTTGTGTAATTGATTGCCTAAGCTTAATCATCAATTTGTTGGCTTAAAACTTTGCTAAGAAACACGAGAAGTTAATTAATTGTAAAGCTCTATTCCTGTCTTTGTAATTTTCCAATCGATTACATTTGCTAGTATATGTAGTTCTATATCAAAAGTGATAGCGAAAAGTGTCGAACCCACGAGGAAGTATTCTGCTTAATTGCAATTAAACTACTATTGCTTAATTCTGATGCACTATTTATCCTACTGAATATAAAAATAGATATTTTGATTTTTTCCTACTTAAAAAAAACTTAGAATAAGATTTGATACTCATGAAGATAAAGTGTTTTGGACTAATGAATGCAATAACATAATTTTTCTAATGAGAGTCTTAATTTTAAATGTGAATCAAATCATATGCATCCATAAATCTCTATTGAGCTCGTAGGTATAAAATAAAAGTTTACGGTCTTCCTATAGTTTTACTATTTTCATAGAACCTAGACTGTTAAACATCTTATATATAGGCATGCCAATATTCCATTTCAATATTCTTAATTATTCTATCATTCCTTCGTCGAGGCTATACATCACACTAGATATTAACTACACACATAACCATTATAAACACTAAAGGAAGAATGAGAGATTTGAAAAATCTATATATTTATGCAAGGCAAAATAGTTTATATTAGTATTTGCTATGCTTCCCTAGCATCCCTTAAACTTTACTTTACGGGGCACTAAAGAAACACACTAAGAAATACAAATTTTTGCTCAAGTGACAGAACTTCCTAACAAAAGAATTGAAATACTATTTATATTAAGTACAACATTGGACTCGGGTACCACGATGGTATAAAATGAACTAGCGCATCGGTGTTGCAATATTTGCTCTGCTGCGAAGTTGTGCTGACATGGCACGGTTAATGATGGAAACGTTGTGTCTTTTGGTTGAGTTGGCATGGCTCCTAAATTTGGCAACTGCTTCGCCATGGTGCGTCGAAGTTGAGCTCTGTAGTGCTTGAATAATCAATTTGGCACTGAGATGTTGAGCCATACTCTAGTGCTGTGGTGTTTATTTTTGATGTCGCGACCCTGTGATGCACCATGGTGCTAACCTTAGTGTCGTTGCGGTGCTGAAATTCTAAAGCTTTCGATACTTCCATGTATGAATTGAGAGACGAGGGGTCATGAAAGCGTATGCTGCGGTGCTGAAGGTAGTAATGATGCTGAGCTGTTCACCACTTATATATAAAATTTAATTAATTATTTTGCTTTCACTTAGAGAGAGAGAAAATTTTATATTAAAGATAATTAAAAATTATATTATAACTTTACTTATATTTAAATTATATTTACATTAAAATTAATTAAAATTTCTTTCACTTGACACACACTCTGTCTCTCTCTCTCTTTCACCTCTATCTCTCCTCTCTCTCTCTCTCTCCCCCCAACCTATGCAGGTGAGCGTAATACGCCAAAATATTTGGCAAATTTTCTGATTTTGTGTACAAATAGCAAAATTATTTTGATGTTTTCTTTACAAATCTAGACTACGTCAAATAGTTTAGCGATTTTGCAACTTTTTAAATTTTTTTTTGAACAATGCTCTTTATAATTTCGATTGTCCTTAGGCACTTTTTTAAAAATTTGCATATATATATATATATTCAAAAGCTTTAGGCTTCGTGTTTGAGAATGTTTTCTTACTATTTTTTAAAACTATTTTCTAACACAAAAATTTTAATTTTTTTAACTAAAAAATTATTTTAAAAAATAATAAAAAAATCATCCCACACAAAATCTAAATGATTATTTATAATATTTAATAATTAAATTATCTACCACACGCAAAGCATTGCATCATTGCTGGCTGCTAGGTTAAAGGTACCATTCCTGCACCTTTAGATCTATGTGATCCAATCATTTCTTGAGTAAAAAGGCTACAAGATCTCGTGCGCTGCGCGTGAAAAACCAGTAAGGGTGGTTTCCTGGTCCCTATTAGCCGGATCGGCTCTTTGATTCACCTATCACCTGCAATTCGGCCTCGCTTTTTCCTTATTACTTTCTCCAGCACTTGCTGCCCTCGTTCTCGAACTCGGAAGGGAGCAGTGGTGGAGAATCGCCTTCTCCTTCGCGGCGCTCGATATCTTTAGATGCTTCGAGATTATCGAATTACCTGCTTAATTTTGCCGAGATTCGATCCTAGCGCGCTGTTATAGTTTTTTATCTGTAAGTTTCATGAGTAATCTTTTTTTTTTTTCGAGCTTGATGCACGCTGCGATTGCCTAGGTTACCAGGAGATCTCCTTTGCACGAACTGAATATGGGCGTGCATTTATCTTGTTGTCATTTAAATTGTCGGATTATATGTAATTTGAAGCTTTTTTTTTGTATTTTTTAAACTCAATTGTTATTATTCGTTTCTAACGCTCTTGGCATATTGAGTTTGAGTTGGAAACTTATTTGATTGATTGGGTTGGGAAATGTTTTGCAGCATCCTGTTCATCTCAATTCTAGTTTTTCTTCCTGTTGGAAGCATTGGTCCTGTTTTGGCTTGTCGTTAGGTTTACTTCGACGGTGTTGCCTAATTGCATAAGTTCCTTGAGGCAGCTCTGTTTGGTTGGGCTAAGTCGATACCTAATTGTTTTTTAGTAATTAGTGTGATTAAATAGCAGTTAAACTTCTTTCTGTTTGGTTTATCATGATAACTTAGGTGCTAACATGGTGGATCTCATGTTCTTTCGGTTAAAGCTATCTTGTGTAGAGGAGAGTTCTTTTTAAGTTAGGTTGATTTCTGATATAAATCCTTTAATGCATTATGTTAATGCTAGGACATTCCCTGGAAGCGATGCACTATATGACCTAAATACAAGTAGAAGTGTGAAAGGGTTGCTGCACCAACGCCTTTTTATAGTGTTAAGTAAACAAGGGTTCTCACATCATGGACGGATGGATGCAAAGATGTTATTACATGAAGCTAGAATTAAAATATTAACTTGGAATATTTCTCTTACAAAAAAATTAATAATGTAATAAATATTACGATTCATAAGAAGATGACTATTTTTTGCATTTAGGAAACTAAATGAGTTAGAGAGAAGACTAAGGAGATTAATAGTTTAGGATTTAAATTATGATTTTCATATAGGAGTTTTATTAACAATGGTGTCTGCGTGATTATAGTTAAGAGTTTGAAAGATAATGTTTTAGAAATTAATATATTGAAGATAAAATTATAGCTTTAAAGATTGCCGTTGATTCTAAGATTATTAATATTATAAGTGCTTATGCTCCTCAAATGAGTTTGAATATGTGTTTAAAATTAAAATTTTGAATTGACTTAGAAAAATTAATACAAATGATAACTCTTGAAGAAAGAAATATTTTTATAGGAGATTTAAGTGGACATGTTGGTAGAGTGGTAGAAGATTTTAAAAGCACTCATAGTGATTATGTCTTTGGAGCGACTAATGAAGATGGTAGGATCATATTAGATTTTTCTTTAGCTTATAATTTCATATTTTAAGAAAAAAGGAGGAGTATCTCATCACTTATAAGAATATATATAATAAAATTCAAATTGATTATTTTCTTATAAGAAAAATATATCTTTTAGATTGCAAAGATTATAAAGTTATTTCGAGTGAAAATTTATGTACCAAATATCACTTCTTAATTTTGGATTATAAGTTGAAGGGGCAGAATATGAAAAATAAAGTAAAATATTATCCTAGAATTAGATGAGGACATTTAAAGAACACTAATATAAATATTTTTGACAGTAAGATTTAAAATCTTAAGATTTTAAGTGTACATGAGAAACTTAACATTATGTGAAAAAAATTAGCTAGTAATATTAAGAATATTGCGAAGGATATACTTGGAGTATAAAAAAAGAGCTCATGATAGTAAAAATAGTTAGCGGTGGAATCAAAATGCACAAGATAAGATTTAAAAAAAAATTGTTATCAAAATTGGTTTAAATATAACAGCTTGAAAAATTTGGAAATATATAAAGGGGCATGTAAGGAGTCTAAGAAATAATATGCGATGTAAAGAATTTAACTTTTAATGATTTATATAATAGATTAGATACTAAGAAAAACGAAAGATGTATGTATAAATTAGCCAAACAAAGAGAGAGGACAAGTAATGATTTAGTACAAATGAAGTGCATTAAGGATAAAGATAAAAAAATACTTTTATTAGAAGATGATATTCAATAAAGGTGGATGAGATATTTTAATAAGCTTTTAAATGAAGATTGTGAGAATATGATTGACTTTCATGATTTTAGCACCCTAAATAAAAATAGAGATTTTTATTTTTATCGTTGTATTGGTAAAACTGAACTTAGAGAGGTTTTAAAGAAAATGAAGTGTGAAAAAGTTGTTGGATCTAATGATATTCCAATAAATGTGTGAAAATTCTTAGGAGAAGAAGGAATTTTTTGGCTTACGAAATTTTTTTAATACTAATTTGAAGACTAAAAAGATGCCAGATGAGTGGAGATAAAGTCTGTTTGATTCTTTTTTTAAGAAGAAAGGTGATGCATAATAATGTGCGAATTATAAAGGAATTAAGTTAATGTGTCATACATTAAAACTATGGGATAAAGTTATTGAGCATATGTTACGACGTGACTAATTTTTCTCAAAATCAATTTAGATTTATGCCGAGTAGATCTACTATGGAAGCTATACATTTATTGAGAGGTTTGATTGAGAAGTATAGAGAGAATATAGGAGATCTACATATGATATTTATTGATTTAGATAAAGCATATGATAAAGTTCAAAGAGAAGTGCCCTGGAAAGTTTTAGAAAAAAATAGAGTTAATAATACTTATATTTAAGTCATTAAGGATATGTATGTAGGAGTTGTTACTTGTGTTATTTTCGTATTTCAGTGGATTACATCAAAGATCAACTTTAAGCCCATATATTTTCTCTTTATTCATGGATAATCTTACTAGAGATTTGCTAGAGGAGGTACCTTGGTGTATGCTATTTGTGATGTTATTCTTCTTGTTGAAAAGACTAGAGAGAGAGTTGAAGAAAAACTTGAATTATGGAGGTCAGCCTTAGAGTCTAAAGGTTTTCGTTTGAGTAGATCTAAAACCAAATACATGGAGTGTAATTTTTGTAGTAATATATCTAGTGAGGGGATTATAATTTTGGGTGATCAAGTCATTAATAAGAGTACAAGTTTTTGTTCAAAGTGATGGTGAAATAAATATGGATATTATTAGTAGAATTCAAGTTGGATGGTTGAAGTGGAGGAAAGCATCGTGCCTATTATGTGACAGAAAAGTACCCCTCAAACTTAAATTGAAAATCCTATAAGATGTTGGTGAGACCTGAAATGCTTTATGGCGCAGAATATTGGCCATTAAAAGCGAAGCATAAAATTAAGTTAAGTTTTGCAGAGACGAGGATGCTCAGGTGGATGAGTGGCTTCACTCTTAGAGACAAAATGTGAAATGAGTAAAGGTTGGAGTAGCTCCCGTGGCAGATAAGATTAGAAAGTCACCTTACATGATTTGGACTCATAAAACATTGGCTTTCTGATAACCTGATTAGGAGAGTAGATTTGTTAGATTTGGCTTTTGTATGAAAGAATAAAGATAGAGGTAGACCTAAAAAGATTTGGTTAGAAAATATTAGAAAAACTATTTTTATTAAATTTAAATGAAAATTTGACTCTTAACAGAACACTAGTGAAAAAAAGATTCATGTAGCCAACCCCGTAAGACTTCTTGTTGTTAATTTCTGTCATTTTTGTGTTTGGTTTCTTAGGTTATTTTCTATACCTGTACATTGTGTGTAATTGTTCTGTAGTTTTTATAAATATCTGCTGTCTAACACATCCGATGAAATAGGTGACCTCTTCTAAAGTAATTGAGTTGTTAAATCAAATTATAAATAATGCACAAACAAGTATCTGTTTTATAATTTTAATTATCTAAAATGGATTTATTATAAATATATAATGTTTGAAGATCTAGTTATACTTAGGAGTTGTAGGTGTAGGCTCTTTAGATCTATTTTACAGAAGAATATGGAAATATACAAATATCATGTATTTCAGAGTTAAAGCTAGGTGACCAATTGGAGAAGTATTTTTGGGTTACTCATTTATGGGAGAATATCATGAATAATGAATGATTAAAGGTAAATATTTTAATGCTACTATTGATTTGCTTATTTCATATGGATCTAAGTGTTGGACAGTAAAGTTAAGTATGGTGAAAGTGAGGATTTAGGATCAATGTGTGCAAAAACTAGATGATTAGTATGAGAAATAAATCAAATAATACAATATATTAAGAGATTTTGATGGAAGTAATACTTCGTGAAATGATACAATAGAAGCTATTCGCTTTAGTGATTTGGATAGGTATAAAAATAAAAGATGCATCAATATATATGAAATTACAACTAAAGAAGAGTAAAGAAATTGATATTCTAAACATAACATTCTTAAAGTTGTTGTTGGCTTCTTTTCTTTGATATGACCTTTGCTTAATCAAAGAAGATTGGTGTTGTGTCTTTTGTATGCAGAGATTGGAGGGTTTACTCCTTGCTTGAAATTTGAAAATATTGTCCAAACGTTGCAGTTTATACGGTTATTCTTTCAGTAAGTTCTACTCTTGATCAAAAAATATATACATATGGCTTTGATTGTTTATGTTGATCTGAATGTCTTTTGTGCAAGTCACTTGATATTAACTTGCTTAGTATTTATAGTCTATTACAATTTCCTTATTTTTACTGTCTCGTTCTCTTTGATAATTAGCACTTGCTGCATGTATGCTTAACAAAAGTGTAAAATATTTATCCTGCTATTGTTGAGTTTAGATTGCTCATTCCTATAACGGGCATTGTGTTCTTAGTTGCTATAAGGTTAAGTTCTTGTGACGTGAAGGCAGTTTCTTGTAGTAGGCTATTCGTGGCGTAGGAGAGAGCTATTCATGCGCCTCATTGCATGCTAGATTTTTTGCTTGAGTAGTCGTCGTCTCATTGCCTGCTGTATTTTCACTCGAGCAACTTGTGTTCGGTATTTGAGGGTGATCTACATTGCCAACCTTCGTTGTTCATGAGTCATCCTGGACTTTCAGAGTTATCTAACACAATCTTAGATGCTTCACTCGAGACTTTGGCTAGAAGCTCTCATACTGTTGAGAATAATCCAAGCCATCGACTTCCTTTTGATATTGCTTAGAAATAAATGATTTTGGGCATGTAATGATAGTTTTTAGTTTATAGAAATTTGCATATTTCTTTCCCCTCGTGTACATGTGGGACGTTGAGCTCTTAGTGCGGCTTAAGTGCGACTGACTTTTTTTGGGGAAAGACTTCTTGATATAAATTTTTGCTAATGTGATTATTTCAGTAAAAACAGTTACAACTATATGTTTTCATTGGGGTGTGATACTTGATCAAAGTGTGTTTTTATGGTTTCAATGTTCTCACTGTATCTCTAATTCAAGGACCATTAAGTTATTATTTGGAACAAACTATTTCTTATTTTTTTGCTTGCATCAAAAGAAAGCGAGTGATTGTTTTGATTGGTGATTTTTAAACTGTGAATTTTAAATCATGATGGCTTGTGTTCAATTAATAATATTATTTAGTTGCATTAGGAACCCTAAACTCGTTGAAGCCATGATTTTCTAGGTCGGATAGATTGATGTGAACGCCAAACTCCATTCGTGTAGCAGACATGGTCGGCCTCTGTAGCTATCATTATGCTCTCAATCACTGTTAGGTGAAGCAGTTCTTGTAGCAGTTGTGTCGATTGTAATAGCAGTTTGTGAGCCTTGTTTCTTTTGGGATTTTCGTCTGCATGGTTGGCGTGCTTCATTGCTTGTGGGATTTCCACTAGAGTAGTTCGTGTTCCAGATCTGAGGATGATCAAAATTGTCAACCTTTGTCCTTATCAATTTCCTTTTGATATTGCTTATAAATAAATGGTTGTAGACATGTAATAGATAGTAATTGACTTAATAAAATTTTATAGCTTTTTGCAAAATTTTGTGCTTGTGGGATGTTGAGTTCTTCAAGTGCGGTGCAAGTGTGACTACTTATTTATGGGCGAAGTCTTCTTGTTGTCTTAGCATGAGGCTTAACTTTTTTTATTAGCGGTATTATATCTTGTTCTCTTTTTTGTATGCATAATTTGTTATTGATTTTTAAGAAGAGATTGAATTTAGTCAAAACTACCATAATTGGATTTTCTAGCTGCAACGTGATTCTTGATTGAAGCCTGTTTTTTTATGGTGACCATTGAGTTGTTATTTGGAATGAATTCTTTATATTTTTTAAGTTTCTTCAAATAAAGCGAGTGATTTCTTTAATTGTTGTACTTTTAACTGCAAATTCTGAATCTTGTTTGCTTGAGTTTGATTGGTCACATTAAAAACTCTAGATCATCATGCACCCTTTGAAATTACATATTAGGCATAACAGGGCATGATTTTTGTTTTTATTCAATATATCCTGTTTATTACCTTACAAACTGCAGGCCCTGAAGACCTTTATGATGTTTCTGCTGCGAAATACACATCCTGTTGCTCCAGATCTATCATCTATTTCAGAAAAGAAACTCCCCAAGGATGTACGAACTCCACCCAAACCAGCTGCAACATTGGAGGGCCTTATTGCTGAAGATCCATTTCCAATTGAAAATGGTGATAAAGATAGTGACTTAAGTTGTGAATCTACCGTTACCACTTCCAAATACCTAAATGAATATGGAAACCACTCAGATGTTGCTGAAGATGAAGGATGGATAACAATCCCAAAAAGTATGCTTCTCACCTAACTACATGTTCATGAAATGCTGTTAATGGTACTTTTATTGGAGTATACTGTGTGCTAGTTAGTATGCATGTGTTTCAACTGCACATTGTATGTACAGTTGTTTTAAGTTTTTATAACTGAAATTATTTTTTTTCTTCATTTACTTTGTAATGTGATAAAAATATGTGTGCCAATTGGAAAAATCAATAATTTGAATCAATTGATGATCTTAAATCACATATTGGAAACCATTTTAAAAAAAATCTTAGTATAGTCTCTCAAGTGATAAAGATGTTAAATATATATAAATATAAGATATTCTTATTAATGTGTTTGTAGCATAACGCAGGCATCCTAAATGCTTTACAAACTCTCACAATGATTGTATTATTTGTTGACCTCGATAATTATTCTGGTGCATTAATTCAAGTAAGGCGAAACAGTGAGTGAACAAAGTGATGTTGTACAAAACCTATCTGAAACGTGTCAGCCAGAATTCAAAATTTGCTCGAATGGCATCTGTTTGCGAAACAGACAACACCAATATGCTCGGGACAACTGAAACAGCTAATTGTGTCAGATATATATATATATATATATATATATATATATAGGGGGTGGGGGAATACATTAATAAAAGCTTATGGACACTTGAAACTGTTATATCAAAATTGACTAAAGGAAGAGCCAGTCATATCACATACACGTTTGCTTCAATCATCATTGAGTGGTCGAGGGGTGTGTCTCTTATATGCACTGTTACTTCATTATCGAGCAATGCAGAAGAAACACACAACACATTGAAATTTGCTCATCATGCAAAATGCATTGAGATTTTGGCATCTCCGAACAAGATTATTGATGGAAAATCATTGATAAAGAAATATCAAATTGAGATACGTTGCCTGAAGGAAGAATTAGAACAATTGAAAAAAAAGGTATGTGCTTGGTTAATGCTCTAAAAGACAATAAAGGAGATGACATTGTACTTCTAAGCAAAAGCTTGAAGATGGTCATATGAAGGTGCAATCAAGACTTGAGCAAGAAGAAGAGGCTAAAGCTTCTCTGCTAGGAATGATTCAGAGATAAACGAAGCTAATTTTGTTTTCAACAAAAACTGCATATTCTCCAAGATTCCATCAACGTCCTCTTCCAAGAAGAAGGCATTCCTTTGGAGAAGAGGAGCCTTCATCTCTTCCGTTTAGAATATGTGATATGATATTGGATCATAAAAATAGTAATTTCTTTGGTTTGTTTGAAAGATAAGGAGAGACAAATTATTCATCAAAGGAAGAAAAAAGGAAAGGGAAGCCTGGGCTCTTAAACTGGTTTAAGCTCAAGAAACAAGATAGTGCTGTCACAAGTTATGAAGGTGATAGGTCTAGTGGCAAGAAATTACTTACGACACCTTCAACCCCCTAGACTGATTGTGCAAACTTTCCTTCAGAACCAAGAATTTCAAATTCTTTACTCTCAAAGAGTTCTCCTGTCAAGGCTCTTGATTTTTCCTGTCAATGCTCTTGTAGAACCCTCGCTCAACAGAAATATTATTTCTGAAAATGTTTCACTCCAAGAAACATGGCAGATTCGCTAAAAGTGTTCAAATACCCCTACAATAGCTCCAATCTATAAGCTAAAATATATTTCGCTTGTGCTCCGATTTTTACATCATGATCCTAAATCTGAGATCTGAGAATACTTCGCGGATTTGCTAAAAATGTTCAAATACTTCGATGATAGCCGTGTTGATAGGAAATTTTAACCGGAAAGAGCTATTTAATTTTAAAAATGTTCTCAAAACTTTAAAATCATTTATTCAAAATTTGAACTTATATCCTACTAAAATTCTAAATCCTTAAAATGAAATATGTAACCAAAAACTTAAAATCAAAATTCATTTACACTTCACAATAGTTTGACGAGGATAATGATTTGAAGAATAACTTCAACTCATAAAGAACATACGTCTTGCTGAATGTATTACTACAATTCATTCTCAGTTGATTTGTCGTCAACAGGGACGTGTCAAGTGCCCTCTAATCGGATGGTTTTGTTGCAAAATGACACCACTATATTACAATCATAGCAAAAACCTGTATGTTTCCTAATGGTTAACAACCAATTGAGTAATGAATTATAGTGTGTGCTTGATAAGATTTAAACCCCTCTGGTTGCTAAGGTTGACTTAAATTCAACATTTTAAATAAACATCAACCCCAGGTCTACAAGGTATTCTTGGACGATGCAACCCATGAATGCTGACAAGTTTTCTTCTGTCAGGTTGGGTCGACCTCCTCTGACTAAGTAGACCAGGGACCACGACAGCCCGAGATGATAGAGGCATGCGATTTTGATCGACCTCCCATCACCTGCTTTAAGTATATGGTGATAGATTTCAAGTCATAAATTTTAAAATTCAAAACCAAATTCAAACCCTAAAATCGCAATTCAAAACTAAATTCAAACCCTAAAATCGCTGCTATTATATGTTAGATAATCATTGCGACCTGTTTAATGAATAGCTTTAATCGAAAGTTCTCTCTCGTTATCGGGAGGGGTAATTATTTACAGGGGCTTGCGCATATGACAAACCAGAACTCAGATCATAAAATCCTCGCAAAATGAGGATGAAATCTCTTGATAGTTTCTTATTTAAAACCCAATCTGCCTTTTGAAAATTTACCTTAGATCCTAAATCCGTTAAAACTCTCCCTATTAAAAAAGAGAGGCGCAGAGAGGTCGGGGCGCGAATTTTCAGAGCCTACATCAACTAGAAAAAAATTGTTAAATGCAAATGAATTTTCACAATCAAATATAAAGCTATGTGAGCGTGGATAAATTGCAAAATGGTTCATCTAATAATTTGGTATTGACTATCAAGGAACATTCTCTCCTATGGTCAAACTCAACACAACTTGAATTTTTCTCTGTATGATAAATTTGGATTGGCCTCTACATCAACTTGACATTAAAAATGCTTTTCTTAATTGGGACCTTGAGGAGGAAGTATACATGAAGATCCCACCTGTTGGAAAATTGGAGAACACTAATAAGATACAAACTCAAAAAAGCTCTATATGACCTCAAACAATCCTTTCATGTTTGGTTTGGCAGATTCTTCTAATCTATTAAAAATTGTAACATACTTAGTGTCAAAATCATCACTCTCTTTATCAATTGCTCACTAAAGGAAAAAAAGATGATTCTAATCGTGTATGTAGATATCATTAACATATGACTTCAAGGAAGAGAGAGTCAAATGAAAAGGGTTTTTATCAAGAGAGTTTGAGGTAAAGAACTTGAAAATCTAAAAAACTTTCTTAGTATGAAAGTGACATGATCGAAATAAGGAATTGTTATTTCCTAGAGGAAGTATTTCTTGATATACTTTAAGAAATATGCATGCTAGGATATAAGCTTGCAGAAACCCCACTGGACCCAACAAAAAAAAATTGGGAACACGACTAATACACTCTTGTTGATAAAAGTAGGTATCAATGCCTTATGGGCAAATTCATCAACCTTTCTCTCATCTGTTTATTGGGTTCAATGTTAGACCCCACTAAAGCTCACATGGAAGCTATTAATCACATTTAGGTACCTCAAGACGCCAGGAGAAGAAGGCATGCTACACAAAAAGTTATCCAATAAGTAAATAAAATTTTTCACACATGTTGATTGAGTTGTTGACGCATCAAATTGAAGGTGCACCTCTGGCTATTGTATTTATGCACAGGAAAATTGGTTGCTTGGAGAAATAAGAAACAATATGCACAGTAAAATTGGTTGCTTGGAGAAATAAGAAACAATATGCACAGTAAAATTGGTTGCTTGGAGAAATAAGAAACAATATGTAGTCTCAGGAAGTTGTGATGAAGCTAAGGTTTTAAAAATCGGATCGACTGGTCCGACTGATTCAACTGTGAACCGGTCACAAGGCCGGTCCGGTTCACTTTGAAAATTGCTTATGTATCAGATTGGACTGGACTGGTCAGAACTGCTAGTTCACCGGTTCGAGTGAACCGGCCCCGGTTCTTTTGAACCGGCTAGTTCAATTACCACATTTTTTAAATAATTAAATAAATAAAATATTAAATAATTTTCTTAAATAAACAATTAATTTATATTTAAAACATTTAATTTTAATTAGTGTGAAATTTTTATTATATTTATTTGTCCCAAACGACCATGAAGCATCTTCACATGGTCTCACCATTTCATGTGAGCTCTTAACACAAGAACTTATAACATATATAATGAGCTAAAAAGATGAGTTGAGGTTTATTAGCTCATAACATATATAATGTCTATAAAATTTATTTTTAAATAGATTTTTTAATTAATTATTTATAGTATGAATAATATTTATTTATTAGTTAATAATAATTTATTTATTTATACACCATAAAAATAGATTTAATCTATTTATTAATGATAATTTATTTTTACATAAATAATTTTTAGATATAAATTTATAAAATAAATTTGATATATAACATATAGATATAAAATATATTTAAACCTATAACATAAATTAATAATAATTTATATTAAATAAATAAAATTATATTTGAATTAAATTTATATTAAATATGTAATATAAATTAATAATAATTTATATTAAATTATATAGTTATATGTAAATTAAATTTAGATTAAAAATCAAATTTAAAAATTAAAAAGTATTTAAATTTTAAATTATCATATTATTATGAGTGTAAATTCTTAGAATTATGAGATTTGGGGATTTTTTGCTCTTATGTGAGATTTTAAAAATAAATCTTTTAATTAATTATGTAAGTTTTATGTTTCATAGTTTTTTCTTTCATTTAAATTTTTGTCTCATATTTGAAATAATGACATCATTATTATGTTAATTTTATTAATTTTTAACAATATTATTATTTTTTACGTCCTCCGGTTCGACCTCGGTTCGAACGGTCGAACTAGTCGAATTGTGAACCTCTTCTTCCGGTTCGTTGTCCAGTCCGGTTTTCACAACCTTGGCTGAAGCTAAATACATAGCGGCGAAACTTGGTATTTGCAAAGGAATGCACTTAAAAGATTGCTAGAAGAATTAAACTATTAATATCATTTAGAAAACTTTCAAAAACTATATTGTGGCAATTGGCTTGCCTTATTTCAAAAAATCCTCTCCATCATGACAGCACTAATGGCATTAAGATGGTCTGATCTTTATCTTTAAAAAGTTGAAAATGGACTAGCCCACCTTAATTATGTGCTAACATACTCTCAAATTGTAGATATCCTCACCACGGCTTTACTTGGAATGAATTTGGATAATCTAATCAACAAGTTGGGCATGATCAATATATACAACCCAACTTGAGGGTGAGTATTTGGATAATCTTGTATCCATGACAAACCTTTCCAACTACAATTTAAACAATAATTTGTGGGCAACAACTTTTCATCAACAATAATTCAATAATTCGTGGATAACAATTTTTTTTCATCTACAGTAATCTAGTAATCTAATAATATATGGGCTACAGTTTTTCATCTACATCAATCAAACAATTCATGGACAGCTACATTCCATTTCTACTATATAGTAAGTTGTGGCTTACCAAATTTAACATTGATTTCTTGATTTGCTTATTTCCTAGATAGTTGTTTTTGCACCTATGTGTTTGCGACTTCTTATTTTCTTTTTACCCATAATAAAGGAAATCTCCCATTATGTTTTCCTCTCTTCTCATTCTAAATTTTATTTTTTTTTAATTTCATTTTGTTCTAGGTAAAGTTTGTGATGATTGGTTTCGTGCATCAAATGTACAGCAGTTGCACTCTTTGGACAGGTCTTTTGTTTTCTCTGGTAGCTAGATCCTCCAACCTTGTCACTGCAGTAATTTCTCATTTAGTTTCTCTCTCAATTTATGTGACATATTTTCTTCTTAAGGTGAACAGCTTCATTTGTTGGTTTGCTTATCAACGGCTAAGCATGATGAAGAAGCCATAACTCCCTTTATAGTTTCTGGTGTCATGTCAAAAAACGAAAACTCTACACAGTTTACGAAGCATCAGAATGAGGTTTCATGTAGCACTTCTTCTGTCAGTGGTCAAGTGAATGACAATGACATGCTTACTATAAATGCAGGTCCAAGTGAATGCAAAGATCAAACTTTGTCTCCTTCTGAGATGGGACCAGAGCAGGATGTGACCATGACCAAATCTTTGCTTCAGAAGGAAGAACATAAGCTACGGATAGAAACATTGCTAGAGAAATTTAGATGTTCAAACTTCTTTGTAAGAATTGCAGAGTCTGATGAACCACTGTGGTCTAAAAACAGATTTCCAGTAGAATCATCTTCAACAAAGTCAGAGATGGCAGGAGGGATATTCCACGCAAAAGATGGTGCTCCAAGAAAAGAAAGCTGTAATTTTCTCAGTGCAATTATTGATCAAGGAAGCTTTGACTTTAGTGCTTCTGGTGGGCTGGCTAGAGACGTTAGATGCTACTCCTTGTCCAGTGGCGACATAGTGGTATGTTATTGATTATTGCCATACTTTTTTGATACATCATTTTCATAATTGGTTGAGCTAATGCAAATTTGCTAGGTTAGAAAATAGGCTGGTCAAAGTTGAAATGGATAGACTTCTTTAATCTAGTTTAGTTAACTAAACTAGATTAAAGTCCAAATCTCTTGAAGTAATTGATTAATTTGATTTGAAGAGGATGATTTTGAAAGAAGATCCCACATGGTTAGGTAAGGCATACTATTGTTTCTGTAATTACATATTTTTAATTTGTGATTACAAAAAATGGTTTTGCTAAATTTATATTGAAATTATGCAGCTGTTTTTTCGGCAAACTGTTGTATTTAAGTAATACTTACTGAAATGCAATATTGTCCTGCAAGCAGTTTTTAGCCAAAAGATGATTTAGAGAAGTCTATTTCATTTATGACATTCTACAAGTGAACTGGGCCATTGTACCTTATCTTTATTCTTAGTTGAGATTAACACCTGCTGCATTGTAATGACAGCTAGCTGAATGTGGTGGAAATGTTAATGTGAAGATTGAATTTTAGTAATCCTAGGCAGCATATAGATCATATGATGAGTATATTTGAAATATTACGTTTTATCTCCATAGGCTGAAAAACAAAAAAGTAGGTTGAGTGTTAGGCATGTACATGTAGCTGTTGCAGAGAAGCAGAATAAGGTGACAGTATAAGAATATAGAAGGGCTGAGTAAGGAAATGGGCTGACAAAAGTTAGCATGATCAGAAGCAATTCAAAAAATTATACCAAACTGGATCTAACACTATGGATCTAACACCTATGGATCAACAAGGTTGGAGCAAAAGGATTTATAAAGCTTAACGAGGATAGTTAGTGTAAAGGTGATGGTGGTGCTTACAATGCCATCGGAATGGAAGCTATCTCAGTCCTAATAAATTTCATAAGACCACAAAATCAATGGTAAGGGGTTGTTTGGTTGCCTAAAAAGGAATGCAATGTAAAAAGAATGCAGTGTAAATAGAATGTAGTGTGAAAGGAATTACTTTAGAGTTGTTTGGATAAGTGTAAAATCAATGCATTGTTGACCTCTGTATATTATCCAAAAGAAACAAAAAGGAGAAATTTACAGCTCTTACATGTTGTGCAAATGCCGCTTGCCTCTGCCAGATCCCGCGAATCCTGCTCAAATCCCGCTGAGCACTGTTCATGCGGCGCCGTTCCGGGATTTCCGTTCGCAGAGCCTCGATAGCTGCTTTCTAACGTCTTTAAAAGGCGATTGAATGGAGTCGAAGGCCATCACCGAACATCTCCCTGCTCCTTGCGACTTCTCTCCTTCCACGACCCTCCCTCTCTGTGAGATCGGAAGTTCCGACATTTGATCCAAAGCAACGATCGGAGCTCACTCGCTCCGGCTACGACATCCCTCTCCCACGCATACGAGCCTTCTGCTCCTACCCAAGGCCCGACGCAAGCTCCCGATCCCTAGCCTCCCTGTTCCGCCGAGAGAGAGAGAGAGAGAGAGAGAGAGAGAGAGAAGAAGAAGAAGAAGGAGAAGAGAGCCTTCTTCTCACCTACCTGCCTCCTGCCCTAGCCCCCGTCGCCACTTCCGAACCCCTAAGAACCTCCGACCTCCCTCTGTCTCGGTCCGATCCATTGTGATCGCAAACTAAAGCCCCTGCCGACTCCCTACCTGTAGCCTCTTACCCGAGCCAAGTCTTCCTCTTCCGATTTCTCCAAGCCGACAATCCTAGCCCGATATTCCCTATTTTGATAAAAGCCAACCTAACCTAGGTATACATTCATTTTGTTTTATTCTGCTTTGTTAGCTACTAACTACTATTAGTTAATTACTACTGTTAATTGATTATTGTTGTAGTCATTTAATAACCACAATGATAATTAATTATCATTGTGGTAGATATTTGATATTAGTGTTAGTATTAAGATTAATATTAAGATGATTATTCATATAATCACTACTAATATTAATAATAATATTAATATTAATATAATCGTTAATAATATAATAATAATAATCATTATTATTATTATTATTATTATAAAAAAAAAAGAAGAAAAGAAAAAGAGAAAAAAAAAAAAAAGAAAAAGAAATACAAGCTCTTTCTCGCCTCGATCCACGTGCCAACCTCGACGCTTGCAAAGGTATAATTTTCTAACTCAGATTCTCGCTCTCGAAGTTCGCGGCGGACCGGAAAACCGCCTATACACGCTTTCATAAGCGTGGTGGGATGGGACCCCGGTGCGGCGCCTACAACGAGGTGGGTAATCACCTCAAAATCCTATCCTCGGCGTTCGTGTCGAGCCGGCAAACCGCCTATACACGCTTTCATAAGCGTGGTGGGAAGGGAACCCGGTGCGACACCTACGACGAGGCGGGTAGGCCCTATACACGCTTTTCTTAGCGTGGTGGGGACGATCTTAAGTACCCGCTCGCGGGGAAACAAATGCTTTTCTTTTTTCAGGTACGTCGAAGACCCATACACGCTTTCTTAAGCGTGGTGGGGGATTGAAGACTTTACACGGCCGCGGTGTCCTCGAAAGAGGGCATCTACCATACACGCTTTCTTAAGCGTGGTGGGAAAGGCCCAGTTTTCCGTTATTTCCCCTAAACGGGGGAGATGCCGGAATGCTGCCGAAATTTCGGGTGAATTTGAAACCATACTTGGACCTGATTTGGACTCAAGTGAACTCAAATGAACCTAACTTCAACCTAAACCAGAATTTAAATGAACTAAGCTTGGACCCGAACTCGTCAAGACAACAGAGGACTTGAATTCGAATGACAGAACAAAGGAATTGAATTTGAATTTGTGGACTCTTGAACTAAGCCTGGACTCAAACTGAAAACAGAGCTTGAAACTAAATGGACTAAGCTTGAACCAAACCCGAATCAAGTAATAAGGGGACTCAACTGCAAGAGAACTTGAACTCGATTTGGACCACATGAAAGGGAACTTTAACTTAGCAAAACTCGAGCATGCAAATGATGATCAAAGATCTAGATCTTTCCAATGAACATTAACAATCAAGTGAAGGATTTGTAGACTTCAACATAACTTGCAATGTACCTACAAGCAAGAATCAAGTGAACAATGACAAGGGTTTCGAAATTTGAGGCACCTGAGGCATCTCAAGGCTAAAATAATGTCTAAGAAACCCTAATTTGTGCTAAGTGACATTCAGAAGGAGAAAAAGTAGAATGAAACAAGCAGTGGAATGTGTTTGCCTCCCCGATTCTTGAAAATATGGGAAATAGAATCTCACTAATAATTCTGAGGGATTATGCTGTGCTGATGATTGCAAAAGTGACTAATAAGAAGAAAAAAGATATTGACATCAGAGGGCTTAGAGGATGATGATTGTATGTAGTTTATCAACAATCATGCATTTGCTAAAGGAGGGAATCGTGATCAGCACCATAACAAGTTAAGGCCCATTGCTAAATGGATAGCTCAGAAGCTTTCATAATCTCCATTGACGGCAAAAGTTATAGAATTCCTGAGTTTATTCGACACTTATCTATTGCAACTAACAATGTGAAAGTTCCCCAGGAAGATTGGAAAGTTTAAAAATTCATTTCGCACTACGCTCGACCCATAAAGCAAATGATCAAGAGTATAATCGATATATTCGTTGATTCATTCAAAACATCAAGAAGAACCAGCTTGTTGTACTCATATGCCGAAGGTTTAAAAATGACGCCTAGGATGATTGATACAACTTCCATATGAGTAATGCCCTCTAGTTGTGATTGATAACAATTCAACTTTAAAAGGACATGTCAATTCTCCTCTAGCTTATCAAGAAGTGGATATACCAGCCTTCTCCAAACAGAAGAATTCGATGTCTCAATGAATTTTGGAGATCTTCAAATCAATCAGAATGCAAAGGAGTGAAGGGCATTTAGCAGGTGAAACAACTGCCTTACAACACTTCGGCAACCAAATAAATATGCTGATCTGCATACAACCAAGAGCAGAAGATCTGCAATACATACAATCTCTCTACGAGTACAGATATACTCGTGGGTAGATGCAGAAAGACTTCAGTAAATGCAGTATCCTGAAGTCAATTCCAATCTATGAATGAAAACATCTACCCGCCTACCAGCAACGTTTGTGGAGATCGTACGACTCCACGCCACCGAATCCGCAACTTTCACGCAAGCGGACAGAAGGCGTGTACAAATATTCCAAGAATACCCCTGCACGTGTGCACTTTAATTTGTATACACATAGGTACACTAAAAGAGGAAAATATAATATTAAATCCGCATGGGCCCCGGCGAGCGTGTTATTGATACACACGTGACATCTAGGGATGCTGCGCGGGTAAATAAGTGAATTCAAGTTCGAGCCCGATCCTCCTATACGGGTAGATAGGAGTCGACACGGCTCGAACTATTAAATAAATATGCAGTCGCGAGATCGACCGAGATATTTATTTTATACGTTTATATTAGGCCTTCAGGGCCTATAATCAAGAGAATTCACTAACAAAGTTCCAAAGCCTACAAAACCCGATCCTCTATCGACCAGTGGATAGAGTCGACAGGGTCCAATCAATAAAGTACAAATGACCCCATACCCCGATGATGGCCGTGTTGAATGCAAATCTCAACCGGAGGGGTCCACACATATCATTTCAAATACCACCCAAATATCCAAAACTTCAAAGCTCCACAAAAATTCCCAAATCTCCAGAAAATCCCCAAAACCCCAAAATATTTAAAATTGAAATCAAACCATCCAACACTCAAAGAATGAAATCCATCCACCCTCCGCAACAGTTTGCCGAGGTGGACAAATTAAAATTTACTTCAGCTCACATAGAGCTAGTGCCTAGTCGAAAATATCACTAGGATCCATTCTCAAACAATCTCCTGCCAGCAAGGACGTGGTACGAGTCCTCTAACCGGCAGTTTCGCCGCCAAATGGCACTGCAGGATAAACGGTTATGACTCGGGGCCCTCTGAACCAGGTGGTCGCCGCCAAATGGCACCATTATATTATGGTTATGGCCAGAGCCCGTATGCTCCCCAATGGCATCAAATCCTTGAGATATGAATCAATAGGATATAATCGATAAGGCACAAAGCCCTCTGGTAGCTAAGGTGGATTCAAATCTGTCCCCTTAGGCAAATACCCACCCCGGGTCTACAAGGTACCCTTGGACGAAGCAACCCATGGCTGCCGATAAGGATCCTTCTGTCAGGTTGGGTCGACTACCTCCTCTGACTAAGTAGACCAGGGACCACGATGGCCCGGGACGACGGAACCATGGGATCTTGATCGGGTCTATCATCCATTCCCCCACTATCCATTTTAAGTGCAAGATGGTGAAATTTCTAATTTTAAATATCATTTACTACACCAAATACTCATGCTGCTACTATATGCCAGACCTACGTATTTCTTACGTATCTGATTGACGACTAGCCTTAATCGAAAGTTCTCTCTCGTTACCGGGAGAGGTAATTAACTATAGGGGCTTGCGCCTATAGGAAACCAGAACTCAGATCATAAAGTCCTCACAAAAATGAGGGCGAAATCTCTGGGTAGTGTCTTATCTACAAACCCATCTGCCTTCCAAAATTTACCTCGGAACTTAGTTCGTTAAAACTCCCCCCCGAAGAAAATAAAAAAGTCGGGCGGAGGCCGGGGCCGAATTTTTGGAGCCCACAGATTTCTGGCGACTCCGCTGGGGATTGGTTTCTCTTTCCATCTTTGGGCTAGTCATCTCAGTGTCATAGTAGCAGCTATTTTCAACCCGAATTCAGAATTCTGAATCTTTCAAAATGATCATTTGATGAATCAAAATTTTTGAATATTCTAAGAATGATCATTCAAACAAATTTATTAAGATAACGTATTTAGCAGTATTTTAAATTTGTATTGTTTGAATTTGCTCGCTAATGTTATCTGTTTTATTTTCTATTCTGTGCAAGTCTCTGCATTTTTGAAAGTGTGGGGTGATGTATCAAATTTTGATCACTAACCCTTACCTTTCATTTATGCAGATGGATCTACAGAACACACCAATGACTGTCCAGCTGGGACAAGGAGCCAGGATCCAACTGGCAAATGCTATCATCGAGACAGGGAATGCTGGAGCTACCATCCAGTTTGGTAGCATTGACTTCCCTGCTGTTGTTGAAAGGGCCACCGCCATTCCTACGAATGGCAGAAATATTGAAGGGCCTGCCTGGAGGCCACACTCTGCTGGAATTACCACTCGTCGTGTGCACCTGCCAGCACAACGACATGCTGCTGCTGAAAATCCTCGTGAGAGGATTTCTGTCTTTGAACGGCTGTCGCAGCCAGAAATCCCGGCCACCAAGAGGGTTGTAGTCGGAGGAAGGATCTCCGTGGTGACGACAAACACCACACATCTGCCAACCGGGTTACCTGCACCCGCGAAGAATACTTCTGAAGCTTCCTCATCTGGAGGAAAACTGACTAGGAGACAGAGGAGGAAACTGAATGCTGAGCTCCGGGCTCAGCAACAATTCTCAACTCATCCCTCAAATCTGTCGGCCCAAGAGCTAGAAGCGAACATTCCTACCCGGAATGGGTTCACAAATTTGAAGTGGGTTAAGAGGAACAGCTCAACTGGGGAGCTGAAGAAGTCATTCTGGGACCGAGAGCCTGAAGTCCCACCTCCTCAAAAGAAGAAGGAGCCTGAAACTCTCTCAGCTCGAGTCTACAGAGTCCTGAAGACCGTGAAGGAGAGAGGACTGAAAAAGAGAAGGTACCAGCGGCCACTGATGGTCGAAACAAGAAGAACTCCACCAAGAGAGCGTCTGTCTCTTGCTGTGAAGAGAAATGAAAGAAAATACACCCTGCACGGTGAACATCGGGGCGTGACACCTGAATCTCGAGTTCAGGGATCCGCCGCCGAAAGGTCCCGGCGAAAAGGAAAAGAAATCTGGAGGCCGAAGCCTCGCAGAGAAGAAGATAATAGAAGAAAAAGAACTGATTTGGGCGTGACATCCGGAACTGCTTCCCGGAGATCCGCCCCCAGTTACAAACAACGTCAGAAATGGGTTCCAAAGGAGGCCCACGATGACGCTCCTCCCAACGGTAGACACCTTGGAGAATCCTCCAGGGGATCCCGTCGCTCACCAACTCCTCCCAAGGAAGAGTCTAACTTCGACCGCAGCCCACGGGTCGAAGAGATCTTCCTGCCTAACCAAGAACCGGAGATCCAGTGGCGCCGCCGCTCGGAGATTCGAGTACTAGAAGAAGGAGAAGAAGATACGGGAGAAGAAAATATTGAAGAATACATGGGAGAAAATCTAGAAGAAAATATGGAATACATAGAAGAAGACTTGGAAGAGGTAAATAACACCCTGGACATGGAAGTGGTCTACATGGTGAGACACATCAATGTCGAAGAGGAGGCCTACTACGACGATGATGAAGATGATGATCGTTGGCAACCACCGCCTAGACAAGTATATCGGCGCCGCCATGAAGCCGGGTCCACCACTGGCAGAGGTGTCCATTCCCAAGAAGAGCGAGAAGAAGCTGAGGATAATCCCTTTGCTGACGAGAACGTCACGCTCGCAGAAATGCAGAGGCAAATGAAACGTCAAATGAGGGCCAAGGATAGGGAAATCTCTCAGTTACATGAGAAAATGACAGAGATGATGACCCAAATGACGGCAATGATGCAGATCATGCAGAGAAATGCTGCAGTTGGTTCTATGCCCAATCCTCCCCCTGATCCTCCAAACTTCCAAGTGCCGCAAGTCTCAGGAGTACGGGACACTCCTGAAGGTGGCCACGAGGCTCAGAATACCACTCGTCAGCCTACTCCGCAGAATATCGCAAGTACCTCCGAGCCTGTGACTGCTGCACAGCTCGAAGGGATCATTACAGAAAGGATCAGGGCTATTATAGCTATTGATCAGGCAGAGAAGCTAGTGGGTAAAGGTCGCCCGTACCCGGCAGAGTATGATCAGGTGCCATACCCGAAGGGATATTCTGTGCCAAAATTCAATACTTTTGATGGCAACAAAAATCCCAGACAGCACCTGGCACAGTTCAAAGCCACCTGCGGGAATACTGGAGGGAATGATGCTCTACTCTTCCGACAATTCGTTAGCAGTTTGACAGCAGCTGCTTTCGAATGGTACGCCGAACTACCAAATGACTCTGTAAAGACATTTGCAGAGTTAGAGAATATGTTCGTGAAGAGATTTGCCAGTGCGACCGAGAAGATAACGATCGCTGATCTTGCTCTGAATAAGAGAAAGAAGGAAGAATCAGTGACCAGATACATCACTCGCTGGCGTAACTTGAGTATGAAATGTGAACAACAGCTTGAGGAGGAGCATGCCGTACAGTTGTTAATGGGAAACATTGATGACAAAATGCAACCATTTCTGTGCATGGCTACTATCACCACATTTCAGGACCTACTGGATAGGGTGGCGAAGTTTGAGAAATTAAACTTGTCAAAATCAGAGAATTATTCTGATAAGCCTAAGAAGACTAAAGCCTCAGGTGCTAGAAGAGGTGAGGCTGACTCCATATTTTTCTCCAGAGCTGATAAGGAGAAGCAGATGACGTATAACGTAGACAAAGGCAAGCAGCCAATGCTATATCAAGAAAAGCCTAAGCAAGTCTACAACCCTAACCCCCAGCCTAAGCTGATACTCGGGGGTAATGATAAACCACGAAATTATCAGGGCGGGGGAGAACGCCCGAGGCAAACAACAGGAACTGGTGATCGAACGTTCCCCTCCCTCAAAGATAAAATGAACAAAGAATATTCATTTAAAAGGGAAAGTGTTGCCAAACTATTTCGACAAGCATTGAAAGCGGGTTTAGAACTGCCAGAGTGCAAGAGACCCGAGGAGTCAAAACATAGTGGCGACCCAAACTATTGCCCATATCATCGGGTGATGAGTCATCCGATTGAAGATTGTTATGTCTTCAAAGATTGGCTCGAAAGAAAATACCGAAACGGAGAGCTCACATTGTCCGACAATGTGCTGACTCACCCCAGAAAAGAGTCAACTCGGGTAGTTACGACTTCTTCCGTACCCCCGATTGAAGAAAGAAGAAAAGGGAAGAAGCCGATTCCAGAAGAACAGTGGGAGACTGCGGTCTCTAAGAAAACTGTGAAAATGCTGAAACAGCTTGAAGGAGTTTCGGGTGTAAAATGGAAATCTCCTACGGAGCCAGTGTTAAATCTGAAGGCACTACCTGTGGCACAAGCGTCTGCTTCTAAACAGTTTCCTAACCAAGCGGGCCCTTCAAAGTCTGGAAAGAAAAAGTCCTCCAAAAAGAAGACAAAACTGAAGAAGCCCAAGGAAAAGAAAACAGCAACCCAAAGGGTTATAGATAGTCTGGATGAATACTACCAGACCACGAGGCGTCCTATTAAGCTTGCTGACTTTATGTCAGAGCCCAAGATTGACGAAGCAGAAGAGGCTGATGAGGATCCTCTTCCCACAGAAGTCTGTCGGGTCATTTCAGCAACGCCAATAACTCTGACAAAAGAAAAATATGTCAGAAAGATGATCGTTGAAACCTGTCTGGCAACATCGTCAATGGACTACAGTTCAGAGGAGGATCTGCATTTTCCGAAGACAGATGAATCTGATCCCGATATAGCGTCGCAGATAGGACATGTAAATCTGGGAGGTGATTCTGAGTCAACGAATGAATCCCTAGGCGCGACGATGGCAGACTCTGAAGAAAATGCACCGTCAAATGAGTCTGATCCAGAAGAGATCGCTCAAGTGCAGTTGAGAAGTGGCAAGATACTACCACCTCCGCCAAAGAAAGGAATATCCAATAAGGATAAGGGAAAAGAGATAGTTGTCAACGAAGACATTATCTCCGAGGATCCCAAGAAGAAACATACTCCAGTTAAAGGAATAGATTATAATATCTTATCCCATCTGAGGAAGATCCCTGCCCAGCTCAGCATATACGACGCTCTGGTGATGTCCAAGGATCTTCGGGAGACTTTGATTCAGGCTCTCAAAGACCCCGAAAGATATGAGGCGTACTTCGCTGAGCGCAACCTGACTGAGGTCCTGCAAGCTCGAAATGAACCGTTCATCACTTTTACTGAGGACGACATGATGCTTGGGACGGCAGACCACAATCGACCTCTGTATGTTACTGCAGAGAGTGACGATTTGGTAATCAGTCGAATTCTGATCGACCCTGGATCCTCCATCAACCTCATGAGCTTAAAAGCGCTAAGTTCGTTGTGCCTCAACGTAGAGCACCTCGGGCCAGATAAGCTTATGGTACATGGCTTTAACGAAAAAGGGCAGAAAACCCTTGGATCGTTTATGCTCCCTCTTGTATTTGGAGAATTCCATACAGAAGCTAAATTTCATGTGATTGATGCGGACACTTCATTCAAGGCGCTCCTGGGTCGCCCCTGGTTGCATGAGTATGGCATCGTCCCATCAACACTACACCAGTGCATGAAATTCCTTAGGGATGGGGAAGAATTCAGGATCTCTGGTGATATTCAGCCCTTTGCAGTCCATGAAGCGACAGTCTATGAAGATGCGCAGTATTTCATGCCTAAAAAGCCGAGGCTGTCAAACTCTCTAAAGGCTCAAGCATCTAACCCAAAGAGTGCAAAGCAACCTGAACAGAAAGGTGAGAGGAAGCAGGTGGGGAGAAAGAAGACAACGCCGACTCTTCCCAAAGAAGCTACCACTTCCACTTCTAAAGAAAGGAAACGTGTACCTCACCTTGGGAGTGACACAGATGAAGAGGATGTCACCTCTACAAAATCCCAGAAGGTATGCCATTCGATGGACGAATGGAGTAGGGAGGTCGCATATTCAAATGATGATTATGACTACGACTCTATCTACATGAACACGGTGCAAGAGGTATTCTCTAGAAGAATAGATAGCCTGTCAATCTCAGACAGCGTGCTCGTAGTCACTCGTATTCCCCTACAGTATTTTAAAGAAATAATTCAACGAGATGTGCATAAAGTTGAAGAACTTGTAACCCTTTATCTGCCTCCAATCAGAAAGGGGATCGAGTCAGGGAATATATTCTACTCCGTAGGAAAGGACGAAGAAGTGAATCGTGATTGGGACCATGTCTTCATCGATTCTGAAGAATTACTACCTACGAGGATACCTAGGTTTAATACCAAAGGTATTCAAAGAATGTTGCGAAAGTGGATCAATGTTCCCACCCCCAAACGACAACTTCGTATGTGCCTAAGTCTCTGGTATGGAAGGAATCCGCGTCCAATGCGGCGGAAGGAAATGAATGCATATAAAGGTATCGGATTCGTCAGGCGAAAATGCATCCGGAAGGAGACTTGCCGAGCCATCACTTGCAGGGAAGTTGAACCCAATGACGAGTCTGATGAAGAGGTCTATGAAGTTGATGATTACGATGATCAGCCTCTAGAGGCCAAGCCTGCACCAGAAGAGCTTGAAGATGGTGGACAGGCAACCACTATGGACGAACTAAAAGAAGTCAACTTGGGAACCGAGGATGACCCTCGCCCAACCTTCATTAGTTCCCTTCTGCCGGAAGATCAAGTGGAAGAGATAAAAGAACTCCTCTGTGAATTCAGGGATTGCTTTGCCTGGACATATGCCGAGATGCCCGGCTTATCCCCTGACGTAGCAATTCACAGGTTGGCAATCAAACCGGATGTCGCACCCGTCAAACAAGCTCCAAGGAGAATGAGATTGGAGATTGAAGAACAGGTGATTGCTGAAACCAAAAAGCTCATAGAAGCGGGCTTCATCCGTGAAGAGAAATACGCTGACTGGATCGCCAATATCGTCCCGGTGAAGAAGAAGAACGGTCAGATACGCATCTGTATCGACTTTCGGGACCTCAACAAGGCGTGTCCAAAAGATGATTTTCCGCTGCCTGTATCCGAACTCCTAGTAGACAACACGTCAAATTATGACATGTTCTCATTTATGGATGGATCGTCAGGATACAACCAGATCAAGATGGCTCCTGAGGATGAAAGGCATACGTCATTCAGAACGCCCATCGGCATTTTCTGCTATACGGTCATGCCCTTCGGATTGAAGAACGCTGGTGCCACCTACCAACGAGCGATGACCCGTATTTTCGATGAATTAATACATCAGAAGGTCGAGTGCTATGTAGATGACCTTGTCGTTAAGAGCATAGACCGAAAAGAGCATCTAAATGACTTAAGAATTGTATTTGAGAGAATCAGAAAGTTTGATCTGAAAATGAATCCTCTCAAATGTGCTTTCGGGGTCTCCTCCGGCAAATTTTTGGGGTATGTCGTTCGTCACCGAGGTATTGAAATCGACCCCAATAAGATCAAGGCAATCACAGAGATGCCACCGCCAAGAAGCCTCCGTCAACTCCGCTCCTTGCAAGGGCAGTTGGCTTTCATTCGGCGATTCATATCAAATCTATCGGGTAGGTGCCAGCCATTTTCAAAATTGATGAAGAAAGACATTCGATTCAAGTGGGATGAAGAATGTCAAGAAGCTTTTGATAGCATCAAAAGATACCTGTTAAATCCGCCCATTCTCGCAGCGCCAATTCCGGGGAAGCCTCTTATACTATATACAGCGGCACTAGAAGAGTCCCTCGGAGCGTTACTGGCTCAGTACAATGAGGAAGGAAAAGAGAATGCACTCTACTACATCAGTCGGAGATTAATCGGAGCAGAGATACGATATTCTCCAATTGAGAAACATTGTCTGGCATTGATCTTTGCAGTCCAGAAGCTCCGCCACTATATGCTCTCCCATAAAATCACCTTGATATCAAAGATCGATCCGCTAAAGTTCTTGATGACAAGACCAGCGTTGACAGGTCGTTTGGCAAGGTGGGCAGTGCTATTACTGCAATTTGATATAGTGTACATGCCACAGAAAGCAGTAAAGGGACAAGCTTTGGCAGATTTTCTCGCCGCACATCCAATCCCAGCTGACTCTCCGCTCAATGATGATTTGCCAGATGAGCAAATCATGCAAGTTGATGAAGAAGAAAAGGTACCGTTTTGGGAGATGTACTTTGATGGGGCATCGTCTATAAGGTCTCCCAAACCTCCAAATCTTGCAAAGGCCCAGGCTGGCATCGGTCTTGTCTTTATAGAACCTGAGGGAGGCATAATGAGATTCTCGTTCAGTCTAACTGAACCTCGGACCAATAATGAAGCCGAATACGAAGCTCTAATAGCAGGACTGGAGATTGCAATTGATATCCAAATCACAGATCTTCAAATTTTTGGTGATTCTCAACTTGTGATAAATCAAGTCCTGGGCATCTACAAGATTTGCAAGCTTGAATTGGCTCACTATCACCGACGAGCTCTTCAGCTTCTAAAACAAATACCAAATGTTAAGATAACTCAAGTTCCTCGAGGACAGAATGCAAAAGCAGATTGTCTAGCTAAACTGGCCAAGGAGCTTGCAAATGAGGATAAGAGGCCACCTATATTCATTGCGGTTGAAAACCGCCGAGTCTTAGAACCAGCAACCCTACAATTCCCGCAGGCAGAAGGAATACCAGGTTCAAGCCAGCAGGATGCAACCCCGGTCGATCCTCAACATCCACAACAAATCACTATTAAAAATCAACCAGGGGAACGTCCAGCAGTAAAAAGACGAAGAACTGGTAGATTCTCAGAGTCGTGGTTGGATTGCCTAGATGTTGAAGTCGAAGACGATTGGAGGCGACCATTTGTTGACTATTTCAAAGAAAACAAGCTCCCAACAGATAAATCTCTGGCTGCACAAATTAGAAAAAGAGCATTGCGATACGCGTTTGTCAATAATACGCTGTACCGACGAGCTTTTGATCAAATGTGGCTAAGGTGCCTAGGGACCGAGGAAGCTGATAAAGTAGTAACAGAAGTACATGAAGGACTCTGCGGAGCACATCAGTCAGGTCCCAAGATGGCTACTAAAATTAAAAGAATGGGTTATTACTGGCCTACGATGGTGAGAGATTGTATCAACCACGCTAAGAAGTGCCACGAGTGTCAGATTCACGGTGATGTCATTCATCAACCGCCAAATCCATTGCACCCAACGATTGCATCCTGGCCATTTGAATGTTGGGGCACAGATATAATTGGGCCAATAGATCCGCCGTCTTCGGCAGGACACCGCTTTATACTGGCAGCAACAGACTATTTCTCTAAATGGGCAGAAGCAGCTCCATTCAGGGAAGTCACGTCCGAGCACGTGATCAATTTCTTTACCCACAACGTCGTCTACAGATTCGGTGTACCACGCCGTGTGATCTCAGACAATGGCACAGCATTCAAGAGTACAAGAATCTACAAGTTCGTAGATCGTCATAAGATTGACTGGCGGTACTCATCTATATATAACCCAAGAGCCAATGGTCTGGCTGAGGCCTTCAATAAGACGTTAGTGAAATTGTTGAAGAAGATCCTCACCAAGAATAAAAGAGAATGGCATACAAAGATGGCAGAAGCATTGTGGGCGTATCGTACGACCTACAAAACACCAACCAAAGCCACCCCCTACTCACTAGTGTTCGGAGCTGAAGCCGTTTTGCCACTAGAAGTTGAATTACCGTCTCTTCGGGTCGCTATCCAGAATGAGCTTACTCAAGAGCAGAATGCTCGCCTAAGAATTGAGGAGCTCGATGCACTCGACGAAGTCAGGTTGCAAGCCCAACAAAACCTAGAAATCTACCGAGGAAGGATGGCAAAATCATTTGATCGAATGGTGCGTCCTCGATCCTTTCAAGAAGGAGAATTGGTCCTGGTGCTGAGAAGACCAATCATCCCACACCGAAGAATTGGTGGCAAGTTCGTATCCAACTGGGAAGGCCCATTCGTCATCGAGAAAGTGTATCAAGGAGGAGCCTACCAGCTTATCGATCTGCACGGTCAGAGGCCTATGCCGCCGATCAACGGTCGACACCTGAAGAAATACCATGCGTAAAATTGCTCAAGAAAATTTTATATTTAATGTATTGTGTATTCCATGCATATCTATATACACTTTACATTTTATATTTTTGAAATTCTCTTGTGTTGCAAGTACGCATTTCAAAATCTCCCTACAGGACAGGGGGCATTTTTAAATATTTATTTGGGTTGACACCATGCTCCGCGCTGAGATCCCCAAATAAATATTTAAAATTACAAAATCTCAAACTTTCTTCTATTCTGAAATGTCCCTGCAAGACAGGGGGCATTTTAAATATTTATTCGAGTCGACATCGCGCTGCATGCCGAGATCCTCGAATAAATATTTAAAATCACCAACACGAATATTCTTTTATACTGAAGAATACAAAGAATTCTTTTCGAAGTATATGCAGGTGATCTTTCAAAAGACCGAGACGTCACTTTCTCAAACAGATCAAGATTTCAAAGGTCAGAAAGAGACTTTTGTGACTTCGCATTTCAACAAATTGAGCCAGAACAACCTGAGGTCTTTCAGCAGCCTGAAGCTTAAGGTTCGGGTGGGTGTAAGAGGTCGGATCCAACACGCCCAAATATGGCCGGATCGCTGGCAGCTCCGTCTACTCAACACGCCATAAGAAAGGCCGTAGTAGCGGAACCCCCACTTCGTCAACCCGTCAGTAGGGACTGTAGGAAGTACGAAGGCAAATCTGACTCGATAAGTTCAAGTGATCGTAGTCTACAAAATTCTCCTAATTGGCTGGAGAATCAAAGTTCCAGTGGAAAGGAGGAATCTCGAGCAATTACCAAATTCGCGTAGGCTCTAAATCTTCAACCACGAAGGAAGACTCCGAATCTATCAACTTCAGCAAAATCAGCATTGGGAAGCACATTTCCCCTAGCTCAAGTCTGAAGCCTGAATGGGTGTAAGAGGCCGGATCCAACAAGCCCAAATATGGCCGGATTGCTGGCAGCTCCATCTACTCAACACGCCATAAGAAAGGCCGTAGTAGAGGAACCCCCATCTCAGCAACCAGAGGACGAAGAGCTGTCAAATCCCAGCTCTCCCGATCTGATGAACTCAAGTGACTCAGATTAAAGTCTCCTCAAGTGGTTAAGGATCAAGATACTACTCATTCGGTACTATCAACTGAATCCAAAACCTGCAAATCCTTCAACAAATCCGCAAAGCACAAAGCTAGGATTGAAGGAATGTTTCTTCAACAAGTCCACCAAAGCACAAAGCAAAGGACCGAAGAAATTATCCCAAAGTTCATGAAAAGCTTAAAGCTGAACTAAAAGGATTCCGTCATCAACAAGTCCGTTATGCACAAAGCACTGGACCGATGACTTCTCGCCACTGACCTACAACGACCTAATACGTCTAGGTCGCCCGCATCTACTCCTTCATCAAGCCCGCCAAAGCAAGAAGCATAGGGCAGAAGGTACAAATCACCTGACAAGTCAGTAGAGACAAATCAGGAAATTCTCCATCAATGTCCGCCGCACAAAGCACAGGACAGAAGGAACCAAAATCCCAGGGAAACTAAAGCCACAAGAAAGAGGTATCCCGAACGACATCTACAAGTGTCCCTAAAGGCTGGGGGCATTTTAAATATTTATTTGGGTCGACATCGCGCCGCTGCCGAGATCCCCAAATAAATATTTAAAATTATTTACTTCATCATCAACACAACTTGAAGTACAACCACAGAAATCACAGGAGCAGTAAAAAGAGAGCTCGTCAACAGTAGGATTCACAAAAAATGCTTCATTTTATTAATTCAGAATCCATATACAAGTTTTCAGTTCTCTTTTACAAGTTTACATCAACAAAAAAAAAGAGAAAAGTACAATATCCTTCGCAGAGGACTACAAATTTGTCTTCTAAACTATGCCTGAAGAGGGAGTCAATAGCTTTGCTCAGCTCCTTCCAAAGACCAGGTACTCTGCACTTCTGGAACCTGCACAAGGCAACAAGGGTCAGTAAGCAGCCAAAAAAAAGGAAACAGAACAAACAAACTAAAAAACGTACCAGAACCAAATCTCCAGTGGTAGCTGACTGACTGGATCCTATCTCTGTAGTGACCTGCACAAGAAACAAAGAATTGTCAGTACAGTTATAAAATCAGAACTGAAAAGTAAGAAAATAGTAGTGTCAAAAGGAGAATAGAAAGTGGCGTTACTATCATCAACCTATAAAGCGCTATTTTAGGGATTTAAGTATAAAGTACTTTATCAGTATCTTTTGGATCTCTACCTAACTAAAGCCAGCATGTCAATCCTATTGATGACTACAAGTGCATCTAAAGATCTATAAAGATACAGAGATAGACTCTTGAAGATCTACAGAATGATAATCTTAGTGTGACATCCAAGCAAACTTTTGGAGATCCACTAAATGAAAACCTTTGTGTGACATCTAGAGAAAATATCTAGAGATCCATAGAGTCAATCAACATACAACAAACGTGATTCGCTCTAGACGCGTACCACATTTGTTGGGGGGCATTTGTTGACCTCTGTATATTATCCAAAAGAAACAAAAAGGAGAAATTTACAGCTCTTACATGTTGTGCAAATGCCGCTTGCCTCTGCCAGATCCCGCGAATCCTGCTCAAATCCCGCTGAGCACTGTTCATGCGGCGCCGTTCCGGGATTTCCGTTCGCAGAGCCTCGATAGCTGCTTTCTAACGTCTTTAAAAGGCGATTGAATGGAGTCGAAGGCCATCACCGAACATCTCCCTGCTCCTTGCGACTTCTCTCCTTCCACGACCCTCCCTCTCTGTGAGATCGGAAGTTCCGACATTTGATCCAAAGCAACGATCGGAGCTCACTCGCTCCGGCTACGACATCCCTCTCCCACGCATACGAGCCTTCTGCTCCTACCCAAGGCCCGACGCAAGCTCCCGATCCCTAGCCTCCCTGTTCCGCCGAGAGAGAGAGAGAGAGAGAGAGAGAGAGAGAAGAAGAAGAAGAAGGAGAAGAGAGCCTTCTTCTCACCTACCTGCCTCCTGCCCTAGCCCCCGTCGCCACTTCCGAACCCCTAAGAACCTCCGACCTCCCTCTGTCTCGGTCCGATCCATTGTGATCGCAAACTAAAGCCCCTGCCGACTCCCTACCTGTAGCCTCTTACCCGAGCCAAGTCTTCCTCTTCCGATTTCTCCAAGCCGACAATCCTAGCCCGATATTCCCTATTTTGATAAAAGCCAACCTAACCTAGGTATACATTCATTTTGTTTTATTCTGCTTTGTTAGCTACTAACTACTATTAGTTAATTACTACTGTTAATTGATTATTGTTGTAGTCATTTAATAACCACAATGATAATTAATTATCATTGTGGTAGATATTTGATATTAGTGTTAGTATTAAGATTAATATTAAGATGATTATTCATATAATCACTACTAATATTAATAATAATATTAATATTAATATAATCGTTAATAATATAATAATAATAATCATTATTATTATTATTATTATTATAAAAAAAAAAGAAGAAAAGAAAAAGAGAAAAAAAAAAAAAAAGAAAAAGAAATACAAGCTCTTTCTCGCCTCGATCCACGTGCCAACCTCGACGCTTGCAAAGGTATAATTTTCTAACTCAGATTCTCGCTCTCGAAGTTCGCGGCGGACCGGAAAACCGCCTATACACGCTTTCATAAGCGTGGTGGGATGGGACCCCGGTGCGGCGCCTACAACGAGGTGGGTAATCACCTCAAAATCCTATCCTCGGCGTTCGTGTCGAGCCGGCAAACCGCCTATACACGCTTTCATAAGCGTGGTGGGAAGGGAACCCGGTGCGACACCTACGACGAGGCGGGTAGGCCCTATACACGCTTTTCTTAGCGTGGTGGGGACGATCTTAAGTACCCGCTCGCGGGGAAACAAATGCTTTTCTTTTTTCAGGTACGTCGAAGACCCATACACGCTTTCTTAAGCGTGGTGGGGGATTGAAGACTTTACACGGCCGCGGTGTCCTCGAAAGAGGGCATCTACCATACACGCTTTCTTAAGCGTGGTGGGAAAGGCCCAGTTTTCCGTTATTTCCCCTAAACGGGGGAGATGCCGGAATGCTGCCGAAATTTCGGGTGAATTTGAAACCATACTTGGACCTGATTTGGACTCAAGTGAACTCAAATGAACCTAACTTCAACCTAAACCAGAATTTAAATGAACTAAGCTTGGACCCGAACTCGTCAAGACAACAGAGGACTTGAATTCGAATGACAGAACAAAGGAATTGAATTTGAATTTGTGGACTCTTGAACTAAGCCTGGACTCAAACTGAAAACAGAGCTTGAAACTAAATGGACTAAGCTTGAACCAAACCCGAATCAAGTAATAAGGGGACTCAACTGCAAGAGAACTTGAACTCGATTTGGACCACATGAAAGGGAACTTTAACTTAGCAAAACTCGAGCATGCAAATGATGATCAAAGATCTAGATCTTTCCAATGAACATTAACAATCAAGTGAAGGATTTGTAGACTTCAACATAACTTGCAATGTACCTACAAGCAAGAATCAAGTGAACAATGACAAGGGTTTCGAAATTTGAGGCACCTGAGGCATCTCAAGGCTAAAATAATGTCTAAGAAACCCTAATTTGTGCTAAGTGACATTCAGAAGGAGAAAAAGTAGAATGAAACAAGCAGTGGAATGTGTTTGCCTCCCCGATTCTTGAAAATATGGGAAATAGAATCTCACCAATAATTCTGAGGGATTATGCTGTGCTGATGATTGCAAAAGTGACTAATAAGAAGAAAAAAGATATTGACATCAGAGGGCTTAGAGGATGATGATTGTATGTAGTTTATCAACAATCATGCATTTGCTAAAGGAGGGAATCGTGATCAGCACCATAACAAGTTAAGGCCCATTGCTAAATGGATAGCTCAGAAGCTTTCATAATCTCCATTGACGGCAAAAGTTATAGAATTCCTGAGTTTATTCGACACTTATCTATTGCAACTAACAATGTGAAAGTTCCCCAGGAAGATTGGAAAGTTTAAAAATTCATTTCGCACTACGCTCGACCCATAAAGCAAATGATCAAGAGTATAATCGATATATTCGTTGATTCATTCAAAACATCAAGAAGAACCAGCTTGTTGTACTCATATGCCGAAGGTTTAAAAATGACGCCTAGGATGATTGATACAACTTCCATATGAGTAATGCCCTCTAGTTGTGATTGATAACAATTCAACTTTAAAAGGACATGTCAATTCTCCTCTAGCTTATCAAGAAGTGGATATACCAGCCTTCTCCAAACAGAAGAATTCGATGTCTCAATGAATTTTGGAGATCTTCAAATCAATCAGAATGCAAAGGAGTGAAGGGCATTTAGCAGGTGAAACAACTGCCTTACAACACTTCGGCAACCAAATAAATATGCTGATCTGCATACAACCAAGAGCAGAAGATCTGCAATACATACAATCTCTCTACGAGTACAGATATACTCGTGGGTAGATGCAGAAAGACTTCAGTAAATGCAGTATCCTGAAGTCAATTCCAATCTATGAATGAAAACATCTACCCGCCTACCAGCAACGTTTGTGGAGATCGTACGACTCCACGCCACCGAATCCGCAACTTTCACGCAAGCGGACAGAAGGCGTGTACAAATATTCCAAGAATACCCCTGCACGTGTGCACTTTAATTTGTATACACATAGGTACACTAAAAGAGGAAAATATAATATTAAATCCGCATGGGCCCCGGCGAGCGTGTTATTGATACACACGTGACATCTAGGGATGCTGCGCGGGTAAATAAGTGAATTCAAGTTCGAGCCCGATCCTCCTATACGGGTAGATAGGAGTCGACACGGCTCGAACTATTAAATAAATATGCAGTCGCGAGATCGACCGAGATATTTATTTTATACGTTTATATTAGGCCTTCAGGGCCTATAATCAAGAGAATTCACTAACAAAGTTCCAAAGCCTACAAAACCCGATCCTCTATCGACCAGTGGATAGAGTCGACAGGGTCCAATCAATAAAGTACAAATGACCCCATACCCCGATGATGGCCGTGTTGAATGCAAATCTCAACCGGAGGGGTCCACACATATCATTTCAAATACCACCCAAATATCCAAAACTTCAAAGCTCCACAAAAATTCCCAAATCTCCAGAAAATCCCCAAAACCCCAAAATATTTAAAATTGAAATCAAACCATCCAACACTCAAAGAATGAAATCCATCCACCCTCCGCAACAGTTTGCCGAGGTGGACAAATTAAAATTTACTTCAGCTCACATAGAGCTAGTGCCTAGTCGAAAATATCACTAGGATCCATTCTCAAACAATCTCCTGCCAGCAAGGACGTGGTACGAGTCCTCTAACCGGCAGTTTCGCCGCCAAATGGCACTGCAGGATAAACGGTTATGACTCGGGGCCCTCTGAACCAGGTGGTCGCCGCCAAATGGCACCATTATATTATGGTTATGGCCAGAGCCCGTATGCTCCCCAATGGCATCAAATCCTTGAGATATGAATCAATAGGATATAATCGATAAGGCACAAAGCCCTCTGGTAGCTAAGGTGGATTCAAATCTGTCCCCTTAGGCAAATACCCACCCCGGGTCTACAAGGTACCCTTGGACGAAGCAACCCATGGCTGCCGATAAGGATCCTTCTGTCAGGTTGGGTCGACTACCTCCTCTGACTAAGTAGACCAGGGACCACGATGGCCCGGGACGACGGAACCATGGGATCTTGATCGGGTCTATCATCCATTCCCCCACTATCCATTTTAAGTGCAAGATGGTGAAATTTCTAATTTTAAATATCATTTACTACACCAAATACTCATGCTGCTACTATATGCCAGACCTACGTATTTCTTACGTATCTGATTGACGACTAGCCTTAATCGAAAGTTCTCTCTCGTTACCGGGAGAGGTAATTAACTATAGGGGCTTGCGCCTATAGGAAACCAGAACTCAGATCATAAAGTCCTCACAAAAATGAGGGCGAAATCTCTGGGTAGTGTCTTATCTACAAACCCATCTGCCTTCCAAAATTTACCTCGGAACTTAGTTCGTTAAAACTCCCCCCCGAAGAAAATAAAAAAGTCGGGCGGAGGCCGGGGCCGAATTTTTGGAGCCCACATGCATGAGATTATATTTTTTTGTTTAGTTTGAAGTAAAATGAGTGCAATGTAAAGACCAAATAGGGTGGTGGTCAGCGGCGGTGGTGGGTGGCGGAGGCCGATAGTGGTGGTGGCGTTGGCTGCAAGTGAGTGGTGGTGGCCAGCGGTTGCTAGAGGTGGATGTTGGGCGGCGGAGGCCGGCGGTGGGTGGCAGCGACCGGCGGTGGATGGTGGTTGTCGGTGGCGATGGTCGGCAGCAGTGGGGGCTTGCAACGATGGTGGCGGTTGTTGGCGGCGGCGGATGGTGGCCGACACCGATGGTAGTGGCAGTTGACGGAGGTGACTACTGGCGGCGGGTGGCGGCAAAGGCGATGAATTTATGATGTATCTGGAACTCGCTTAAATATGAGGGGATTCCAAATACACCAAAAATAAACGAGACGGTGAATTTCACATGCAGCAAAATTTATATTGTATTTGTTTTGATTCAAACCAAACACCAGTATTCTCAAAACCCCTATATTTGGTATATTGTACACCCCTTTTACTTCAAACAAGCCCTAAGATTGGTTGTTCAAATAGTAGAACGTCATGGGGGAGTTCTATGAAAATTATGAGATTATGGAACTGACATCACAATTACTAATGTTATAGTGTGAATATTGAAGAATTTGCAATTAAAAAAAAAAAACTCCTAAAAGGTTTAATTATAAGCTATGCCCCTTTAAAGATGTAGGGGACAGGCTAAACAATCTAATTTTATAAGACTAATGTCACCATAAAAGTTTTCAACAACTAACAATTCCTTAGAGGTACTCTAAATTCCGACTAAATTAAACTTTGGCTCACTTAAAATGGTTCCTAAAACCTTATCTAAGAATGACCTAAACCATTCTTAAACAGAAAAGGCAGCGTTCACCATCCTGTTAATCTCCCTGTTTCGGTTCTAGGTGAACCAGCTGCACCAGCTTCCAATCCAGCAGTTTGCTTCTCCCAGGAACTTCAGGTTCTAGGTAGGTGAAACAAACTGCTGGTCTGGCTGGAATTCCGGCCGCCAGAAATTGTGCCAATGAGAATTGGTAGATTAATTGATCAAGAACTACCTTAAAGGATAAGAAAAGAAAGAAAAAACAGAGAATCGGGTATAAGCCATCTTCTAGGGGATCCAAAATACTAGGGGATCCAAAATACTAGCTAGAACAACGATCAATGTCGACCGAACTTTGTCTTGTAAAAGAGTCTTGGTTGGAATGTCCAGCGATGTGTTACGCCGGCCCAGGAGGGGCCGGCTGGACCGGTCCTGTTCTATTCCAATGTTACGATGTCACCAAAAGACAAAATGGTGGTCAAATGTTCACATGAAAAACAATTTGATGATATTAGAGGTTGAAAAACAGAGAACCTGATGGTGATGATTCTAGATTCAAGATGTTAGCTTTATTCTGAACTTCAAGATATCCTGGATCTAGAATCTGTTGTGCTAAGAACTCCAAGAACTGCCGCGGGACACCGACTGCCGTCCAATTAGAGAAGTAGTGCATATGGACAACCCTGAACGTAGAACTCTTAAGTGCTTTTGCTATTTTCTGCCCCCAACCATTATCGGATTTCACAGAAGATTCAGCAACAGGTAGCTAGAACCTAACGAAGCATTTGGGTCAACAAGAAATAGGCATCGGCCACCCTTCTCAGCCCTGGAAAGCGGTGGACAGACAAAAACAAACAAAGGAGAAGGTTTAGGTGCGCTGGAGATCAATTGTGGTGAAGACCTTGTCTCCACTATGAGCTTCTCTCCACCTCACCTCTCCCAAAACAGAGGAGCCATCCCCCAAAAGGCTGTCTAGCCTGTAAATAAACTCAACAAAACTGATTTCACACTCCTAATTACAAAACTACCCTTACTAAAGAAAGAAAGAAAAAATAAGTCCAATAATAAATTTTAATTAAAAAAGGACCATTAAAGATTAATTGCGATAAATAAATACGTCAAACTAAAGTATGTTTGTTAGCAAAATTTTGAAGAATAATTGTAGTGTAGCTATCAAGTAATTTTGTTCACTGATTCTCAGGTAATAAGCAAATCTGGTGTAAGTCTACTTCGCTTATTTTTCACAATGTCCTGGGGTTCATCTGGGTACTATCCCTTATGTGTGTTTCCTTTGCCTTAGCTAGGCAATTGGGAATTCATGCAAACATTCTATTCAATTAAAGTATTGGTTATCTTATTACTGTTTAATTTCTCACCTTTGTGTAATTTACAGCATGTTTGTTCATTAAATTTTGAATAATAATTGTTGTATTGCTATCAAATCCTTTTTTAAATATTTCATTAGGAATTAAAGAAATCTGGTGTAGGTTTTCCGCACATATTTTCACGTCGTTCCTTGGGTTCAACGGGATGATATCCCTTCTGTGTGCTTCCTTTTTCTTAGCTATGCACTTGAGAATTATTGCACGCATTCTGTTCTATCGAGTATATTAATATCTTCCTACAGTATAAGTTCCCACCTTGGGGCACTTACAGCTTTTGAAAATTGCATATCACCCACTGTCGGGTAAAAAAAAAAAAAATCTCTGATGGGCTTGGTAGTTCCTTGAGTCTCTAATATATTTAGAGGACCATTTTTATCATGGGATGAAAATCATAAAATATTTTACTTATTATCTTTTTTTATATTAAATTTGGATTATACTGTTACTATTATGAGTGATTTGATTTTTCTTGTTGCTAATTTCTTCTTCCAATGTTCCATCTTTCATCTTAATTGTCAATATATCACTTACTGACTATTCCTGCTGCTGCTTCTTTTTGTTATATTTAACGTTAGTGTTCGTGTATTTTCTTAATTGTTCTTTCATCATTTGACATATGACTTATTTCTAATACTTCATCTTTATATATTTCCTAGTTTTCAATTGTTATGGCTAGAACTTGCATGATATTTTTGCTCGGTTAGATTTTTTAGTATATTCCTGCCATAAATTAATCATTAACATATAGTTTTATATGTTTACATTACCTAGTGATCATCAAAAAGATTGTGAATATAATTATTGAGCTTTGCAAAAACTAATACCCTCATTTAGGGTAAAACCAATGGCTATATCAAAACCTGCCTTACTTTTAGAACTTGCTTTCTGAGCATTTTTGAAATGTTAAATTCATGCATATGCACCTTAAGTGCCCTCCTCTCCCTACCTTGCTGAGCTACTGCTTTTCTTTTTCTGTCAGATTGACTTACTAGAACCAGTACTAATTTATGATGTCAATTGCATTTGTTGGAAGGATGCAGGTTCTTTTACAAGTGAATGTTGCAGTTGGCAATGTAAAGGATCCTGTGCTTGAGGTTCTTCAGTTTGAGAAGTATGGAGCTTTTGTTCCCGATGCTGAGAACTTGAGTGATTTACATTCTTCAAATCATTATGATCCATGCGGGGAACTTCTCAATTGGTTACTCCCTTTGAATCGTACTTTATCTCCTCCTCAATCATTATTACCTCCATTAGGGCAGGATCATACAGTCGCTACTCACAGGTCAACATCTTCCTATTCTGGTTCACAAATTTTCTCTTTCGGCCAGTTCAGAAGTTACTCCATGTCATCACTTCCAAAAGATAGTGCACCGTCTATCTCATCTACTCACAATTCAAGACCTTCCTTTGACCTTGAAGATTTAGATTGTTTCACACCGGAGAGGTCAAAGAATCATGATATGGAAAATGAGGGGCTTTTTTCATTTAGAGGTGTTTCTCTTGTGCCAGAACGGTTTTCTGTTCATTGTGGTTTTGAAGGTATTTACTTACCTGGCAGGAGATGGCGTAGAAAGATTGAAATTGTTCAACCGTTAGAAATTCATAGTTTCGCCGCTTCATGCACTACAGAGGATCTTCTATGTGTTCAGATCAAGGTGCCATTTCAATTTTCTCAATGTAACATCAAACTATCCTTACCCATTTGCTACACTTTGTATAGTCTCCATTTTATTTATCATCTGTGAAGCATGGACATTGCAAAATATATTTTTTACCCGCATCGTAGATGCCACTTACACCGACTGACACATGTTCAACATGCTTAAAATTATATTTGAAATATTTTTCTTTAAAATTAGAGTCTGATATGGTTTGGATGCACCTTGATATGACAGCCATGCACATGGGGCATGGGCAGGTCATGTTTAAGAAATTTCTCATCAGTTCAATCATTTTCATTCAATTTTGGCATGACATCTTGAAACTCCCATTTTGGCCCATACTACTCATTGTCTGCTCTTTTATTCTCCTCTCTTTGCAGCAAGCCTCAACAAGCCCTAATTTGTCTCTCATCCCATCTTCAATTTGTTTTGCTTGCGAAGTTAATCTTATCAAGCTTGCCACACCATAGCTCATTATTTATCAAGCCTGCTGCTCCTTCACTATTTTTCACGCTGCAAGCATTTTCTAACTTTATTGTGATGCTTTCAAAGTGCTTTTATTTGACTCAATTACTCTTTATATTTATCCTTTTTTGCTTAGGTGTGATTTCAACTTTCTTCCCGCAACCGTAACTATAGATGTATGGTTATTTATTGATTTTTTTTCTTCTCCAAATTTCCTCTATGTAGAGCTTATTTTATCTTTAATTTGCATCAAATCTTTATATTTAAGATTTTCACACAATTTTTTTTTCTGAGTAATAATGATTTAAAGTCTTTCATTAATAGTAAATATTAACATTAGGCGTTTTAATTACACATTTTATATTGATAAATTATAAAAAAGATGTCTATAGTATGTCATGTACTACTTACAATTATGCTATATTGCCTTACTCATGTCGTGTCATGTTTGTGTCTATTATCATGTTTTTGTCTCCTGTCATGCATTGATGTCCTTAGTTCATAGTTTATTGTTGAACTATTTATTTTTTGCAAGTTCTCTAATCAATTATCAAACATGTGCTCTAGTCTATCTTGAAATATTAAAACAGTTCTTCTTCATTCTTCAGAACGTTTCACCAGCACATTTACCAGATATAACCATATTTTTGGATGCAATAACTATTATATATGATGAACCATCAAAAGGAAGTCCACCTTTTTATCTACCGCTTTCAAGCATTGAGACTGGCGGTGGTCATAATTTACCTAATCTTCCGCTCAGGTCATTATTTTTTTTCTTATGCACTTTGTATTGTGTAAGTTGAACATGCAACTTCTTCTCTCAGCTTATCAACATCTCTGCCTAGTCTAATGGATATTAGTATTTGCAATTTTAACATGTATGGCCTCCCCTAATATATATTAGAAAATGATGGTTACACCTCATATTTGGCACGTACTTTTTATTTAAATTTCCTTTACCAGTCAGTCCCTGGACATTTAAAGATTGTCGTCATTTCACCTTTGTTTTGATTTCTTCAATCTTTAATGTCAGTTTGTAATTCTTAGAGAGTTCATGTTTGCAATTCTTTTTTGTGTTATGCTATTGCAGCATGTGATCCTCTGTGCATGTGACGCATTCCTACTTGGACTGTTATTTTATTTTATTTATTTCTTTTATTAAATATACTTGTTACAGCTGCTATTGAGTGTCAGTTTGCAACAAAATGCTGCTTATTATTTGAGCAAAATGATATGTGAATCCATTTCCTTGTTCTTTAGGTATAATAATTAGGTGATATTTCTACCCTCATATATTGTATTGGATATTGCAGATAGTGTATGTGAACTTTTTGTTGCTATGTCAATCCTTTTTCGATATTGATCAGTAAGGTTGCTATAGGAACCTAAGCCCTAAGGGAATTTGTAATGTTCTGAAATAGTCAGATTTTTTTTTTACATTTAATGGTTATTTCTCAAATATAATGACGTTTTGAAAAAGTGTTTCTAGCAAATAGCTTGTGTGCATACATGTCTATCTAGGGCCCATAAGGCTCACAAGTATATACTCAAATGCCATGATTTTTTTTTTGAAGGCTCTTAAAGAGTTGATAATTTTTTGGCGATTTTATCCAAAACAATTTTTTTTGGTAACATAACAATCTGCTGAGGATCATAAAAGCAGTCAAATAGTTTAAAATCTTGATGTTCCAACTGTCATTCACATCAGTTTTCCTGCTGTATTCTTACTCAGATCTTTTGATAATGCTATCTGCTTTGAGTAACCAATTCATTTTCTATAGTTTTTGTTTGCTCCCATCGATTTTTATTATTTTCTAAATACAGGAGAGGCGAGGAACATTCATTAATTCTGAAGCCAGTGACCAAACTAGGTGGGAATCTTAATGGCCATGGTAAAGCAAACTCTACGGTTCCGAAGGTAGGCAAAACTACATTGGGATCAGCTTCTAAGGCGAGTTACTTGAAAAAAATTTCACCTAGCACAGATCAGTATGCAGTTTTAGTTTCCTGCCGTTCCAACTATACTGGTAATAGTAGAGCATAATATTATCTTTAAAATGATGAATATTATCGTAGCAGATTTAATGAACGCCTCCCCTCCTATCCCTTTTCGTTTGTTTACAGAATCAAAATTATTCTTCAAGCAGAGAACGAGTTGGCGTCCCCACATTGCCAAGGATTTCATTATCTCTGTAGTTTCAGAAATTTCAGATCAGACTATTGGATCGACAAGACTACCACAACTCCCGGTTCAGGTTTTCATTTCTTCCAGCTGGTCTTATTTTAAATGTCAAAAGCATAGTTTCTTTCCTGCTTTTTTGTTGAAATTTATTGTGTTTTGAGCCATTAATAAAGTAGTATCTGAGTCCAGTAATATGATTCAGGTGTTAACCCTCCATGCCTCAAACTTAACATCTGAAGACCTCACTCTCACTGTTCTGGCTCCATTATCATCGGCTTCTTCTTCTTCAGTAGTTCCATTGAGTTCCTCACCAAGAAACCATACAAATACTCGTGCAAGTTTTCCTGAAATCATCGGAAGAGAAGCCGCGGATAAAAATGCTGGCAATATGCAAAGAATGAGTTTTATGCCTGCTGTTGCTGAAAAACATGATGTTAATGATGCTAATGGTGAAAGATCAATTTCTCTTGCTCAGCGCATTGGTGCAACTTCTGATTGCCTTTCAAGCACAGATCGGGGGTGTACGCATCTCTGGTTGCAGAGCGCAGTGCCCCTAGGGTAATATTGTGTATCGTCACTTCTTGTAAATTTAGTTATATATGTAACCGTGTTTACTTTTTCGCTGTGTAGAGTTGTACCTGCACACTCAAGTACCAGCGTCAAACTTGAGTTACTTCCTTTAACAGATGGGATAATTACTCTGGACACACTGCAAGTAGCTGTTCGAGATAAAGGTACAGTTCTAACTGATTTTTTATGTTACTATTTTGTTTTTCCATTTTTTTGTCCAAAGATCTATTTAACTAATAAGATATATTTGTTGATTGACACTATTGATTCGAGAACATATATTGAGACTAGGGCGGCATTACCTATATCATCATGCTCAATTTCATATATGTAGCTTGTCACTCAGCAGTAATGTATGTCACTATATTGTCTGATGATTGGTCTAGAAAAGGATAGATTAAAAGCTTGTTGGTTAAAATGAAGAAGTGCTCTAGAGTATTATAAGATAAGAGGATATAATGGACACTTTTTATAAATTTGTATTGAGGTTGACAATATTGTCTGAATCTAAATGCTGGGCAGTAAAAAATTGTTTATAGTCAAGTTGAGTGAGAAGGACATGAGAATGGTAATATGGATGTGAAGAAAATCTACAACAACAACAACATCAAACCTTTATCCTACTATGTGGAGTCAGTTACATGAATTTTTTTCTCTGTTGTGTCCTATTAAGAATCAAAATCTCGTTTAATCTAAAAGCATTTCTAATACTTTCTAACCAAGTCTTCTTAGGTCTACCTCTATCTTTCACAACATAGGCCATATCTAATACATCTACTCTCCTAATCGGATCATCGAAAGGCCGACGATTTATGTGACAAAAATCATATAAGGCGACTCTTTCTAATCTTATTTGTTACTGGAGCTACTCCAACCTTTTCACATATATACTTGTTTCATATTGCTTCCAAGTGTAAAACCACTCATCCACAGTGAGCATCCTCATTTTTGCAACATTTAATTTTATGCTTCTCTTTTAATGGCTAACAGTCTAAGCCATAAAGCATTGTTGGTCTCTGGCTTAAAGCATTGTTGGTCTCACCACCATCTTATAAAATTTTCCCGTAAGTTTAAGGGAAACTTTTCTATCACATAATAGGCCTGATGCATTTCTCCATTTCAACAATCCAACTTGAATTCTACTAATAATATCCTCTTGCTTTGAACAATATACCCAAGATATTTAAAGCGTGCACTCTTTTTAATAACTTGATCACCCAATGTCATAATCTCACCATTAAATTTATTACTACTAAAATTACACTCAATGTATTCTATTTTAAATCTACTCCAACGAAAATCTTTAGACTCTAAGGTCGACCTCCATAATTCTATTTATTACAGGGTACATTCTCTTGCAAATGTCTAGTAAGAATATCCATGACTAAAGCAAAAGATATGAGCTTAAGGAAGATCTTGATGTAATCCAACTGAAATAGGAAAATACTTGGTCAAAACACTTTGTATTTGAACATAATATATATATATATATATATATATATATATATATATATATCCTTAATGACTTGAATATAAACATTATTAACTCATTTTTTTTCTAGAACTCTCCAGAGCACTTCTTTTGAAATTTATCAAATGCTTTCTCTAAATTAATAAATATCATATATAGATACTCGTTACTCTCTCTACTTCTCCATTAAACCACTCAACAAATGTATAGCTTCCGTAGTAGACTTATCCGACATAAATCCAAACTGATTTTGAGAAATATTAGTATCGCGTCGTAACTTATGCTCAATTACTTTCTTTCATAATTTTTAATATATGACACATTAACTTAATTCCTCTATAATTTACACACTCTTGTTCATCACTTTTATTTTTAAAAATAAGAACCAACACACTCCTCCACTCATCTGACATATTTTTAGTCTTCAAAATAATATTAAGAAGTTTATTAAGCTTATGAATTCTTTGATCTCCAAAGCATTTCAAACATCAATTTTACTAATATGATGATAAAATAAAAAATTATTATTTTTATTTAAGATGCTAAGGTTACTAAAGTTAATTGCATTCTCACAATCTTCATTAAAAAACTTATTAAAATATTTTATCCATCTATGTTGATTATCCTCTTCCAAGGTTTAAAATTGCGCAATTGGGTATTGAGACATTTTTTGTTCGTGAATCAAGGCATAAGCGTGAAGGCGTTTTGAGGCGTGAAGATAAAAGTTAAAATTAATTTTTTATATAAATTTCAAATAATATGTTAAATCATGACATATTAATTTCATATTGAGCTATGAAGTAACACCTCAAAACTAAGGGGTCTTTATTTGAGTCGTCATACCTCACTAAGGGGTCTTTATTTGAGTCGTCATAACAAATTGATCTCTTTCCTGGCTCAATCTTGTGGAGTCCAATACCTCACAATATGCTTCATCTTCATTTATTTTACTAAATATTTTATCTTTCTCTTTCATAAATATTTGTCATCAACATAAAGACGAGACAACAACAACAACAACATCAAGCCTTTATCCCACTACGTGGGATCGGCTACATGAATCCTTTTTCTCCATTGTGTCCTTTCAAGAGTCAAATTGTCATTTAAATTAATGTAGAAAGGCCATTTCTAATATTTTTTAAGCAAGTCTTTTTAGGTCTACCTCTTACCTTTTTTAATATGGGCTAAATCTAATACCTGTACTCTCCTAACAGGGTCATCGGAAGGCCGCCGTCTTACATGACCAAACCATCTAAGGCGACTCTCTAATCTTATCTGTCACTGGAGCTACTCCAACCTTCTCACGGATATGTTTGTTTGTATCTTGTCTCTAAGAGTAAATCCACTCATCCATTTGAGCATTCTCATCTCAGCAACACTTAACTTAATATTATGCTTCTCTTTTAATGGCTAACATTCTGCGCCATAAAGCATTGCAGATCTCACCACAATCTTATAAAAGTTTTTCTTGAGTGGTACTTTTCTATCACACAACAAACCCGAAGCATTCCTCCACATGATATCTAAAACGAGTACACTTAATAATGACTTGATCACTCAAAGTCACAAACCTCCCACTAGATCTATTACTACTAAAATTACATTCCAAATATTTGATTTTAGATCTACTCAAACGAAAACCTTTATACTCAAAGGTTGACCTCCATAATTTGAGTTTACCTTCAACTCCCTCTCTAGTCTTATCAACAAGAAGAATATCATCAGCAAAAAGCAAACACCAAGGTACATCCTCTTACAAATGTCTAGTAAGAACATCCAATGCTTTATTTCAAGATGAGACTAATATTTCAAAATTATGAGAGGAGGAGGAGGAGGAGGTGGTGTGTAGCTTTCAAGTGATCCTCGACAATGGCTATGATGGTGGTGGCTATGGCGAAGGCAGTGGGCTGGAGGTCGAGACAGTTTAGAGGAAGTTGTTGCGGCTTGGGGTGTAAGAAGGCATTTTTTTTTGGGGCTTTTATTTAGGATTTAGGTAATAAATATATATATATAAATAGAGTGAGGCACACGCCTCATGCCAACGAGGTGAGACGTTTCTTAAGGCGGGCCTCAGCCAAGCTTGAGACGCAAGCCTCATAAAAAAGGTTGAGGCGTAAGCCTCGAGATATTTTTCACTACAATTGCGCTTAGGCGAGCCTCATATTACGCAATTTTAAACCACACCTTTCTAAGTAAATATTTTTTGATCTTCATCCTTAATGCACTTCCCTTGAATTAGGTCCTCCTATCTCTTTATTTGTCTAACTTATACATATATTTTTCATCCTCATTAGTATCTAATCTATTCTAAAAACTAAAATCTTTGCATCACATATTGTTTTGTTAAATTCGCTTTGGACTCAGTTATATCTTTTCCAATTTTCTATGCTTTTACAGCTAAATCAATTTTTATAACATAGCTTCTTATTTTTGATCTTTTCTTACAGATTTTGATTCTAATACAAATTATTTTTACTATTATAAGCTTTTCCATTTGATTTTCCAAGCACATTGTAATAATCTTAATATCATTAGTTATATTTTTTGACATAATAATAACATTTTCATGAACAGCCCAAATCTTGAGATCTTGACTCTTTTACGAAAAAATAAATAAAAAAATGATTATATTAGATGAACGATTGTAGTATTGTGTATTAATGTTTATTAAAATTAGACTTATCATGGACATGTGCAATGATTGGTATAAAATGAATCCATTAGTTGGATAGATAAAATTAGTGTAAAATGATTTAGAAGGAAAAAATAATAGAACAAAGGAAATATGGGTTAGAAGTTGTTCAAGATGATTTATAAAGATCTTAGTTAACATCTTAGTTAATACTCAATGAGAATGAGTGAAAAACTTCTTTAATAAAAAAATATTAGATAATTTTAGTTTTAGTAATTATACATAATTTCTTTAATAATAAAAATTAAACTTTTCTTTTCTCAACTCTCGGCAACTCTTAGGGGCTGTTTATTATATTTATAATTATTAATTTTAATTATTGTTACCAAATAATTAATATAAATAATATAACTAAAATTTAAATTAATTATCAATTAATTAAGTAATTAATTAATCATTATTTATATTATATTTTTAATTAATTTTTTTAAACTTTTCTTTACCCCTTCTCCTTTGTTCGTTGCTCTTCGACTTCGCCTCCCTCGCATGACAGGTAGAGTTTTGAACGACTAGCTAAATAACCTCTTTGCCTCCTTCGACGATGTTCCTTTCTGTCGGATCCGAAATCACACTTCGTCGTTCATCTATCCGATCGGAAGTAACAACGACGACGAGAGCTTGCTTGTTGCGAAGGTAGCCACCTTTCTTCCATTCCTGGCTCTAATGATGATAACTTCTCCTCATGCTCAGTTTTCACACCCTCCCTTGCCTTGACCTCGTAATATAACTTTTTCTCCCAAGCAAAAAGTCACTACAGTGTCAAGCCATGGCTCTCTCCCATGCCCGGATCCTCGATCGTACCAGTATCGAGCTAATACCTAATCGCTAGTGGCGGCTTCGATGGCTAGCTCGATGACAGAGCGATCAACACGCTATTTGAATGGTAACTAGTTTTGTTAAGATGCTGGAAGCTGCGTTTAAGCTACGCTCGTCCGATCTCGAGTAGGTCGGAGACAGGTTTGCTGGCGGCTGAAGCTTGCACAAAGTACTCCTCGAGGGAAGCGACGCTCTCTGTCAGGTCATGGTGGCTCATCACCAGTCTGAGATCCCCGATGGTGGAGGAAGAACAATTGTCCTTGCCATTCCAACGGGCCGAGTAGGATTCAAACTCGGATCTCTCTTGCCGTAGCGATTGCCCCGGTGCAGTGAAGGTGGATTCGCTCTCTGGTGGCGCCGGTTGGGCACAAGCACTGACGTCCACAGACGACGATTCCTCCAAGTCGGATCTTGGAGCTGTGCCCTTAGATCTTGAATACCTTTCCTCCTCATTGCAGTTAGATTTGGTCGATGAACTCGTGCTGTTGCCGTAGTGTCGATGGGGGAAATTGTGCACCGCCGAACTATCATCACCCTTGCCATCATCATGGGGGATATGGTGCCTCTCGGGATAATTTTCTTCTTCTAGCTTATCATCGAATGCAATTTGATCCCTAACATGCTCTTCATTCACTACCACAATCCTATAATATTTCGTCCCCTTGCAATCAAGCAATCTTGTGTCACAGTTTACATCAAAACCACTTCCCAGAGCTTGGATCAAACTCCGAATAGTTTGAATAACAACATCTTCTTCTATTGTGCCTGCTAGAATGATAGCAGAAGCTTCATCTGCGCTCAATCCAGAATGCTTGGCAGCTTTGGACTGTTGATCCTGTGAATCTTTCTTCTCTCCCTTAGCCTCTTCCTCAACAATGGCGGTAGAAGATGTTCTTGCCGCCGGTATGGTTGCCGACGCAGCTACACGGTACACGGGATGAGCATTTGATTTGAGGGCATGTAATTCCCGACGCATTTTCTCTAAGAAACACATGAAATTAGAAGTTAAATTTTCTAATTGATCCAATGATGCATTCACTCGAGTTGCTTACAGTCAGGGCTTCATGGCTTCGATCGTTGTCGACAGTTCATCTTCTTCTTCTTCTGTAGTCCGCCATTCTTCACGAGCTCCGGGCTCTGATGATATCAACTGATGTAGTAGATCGGTGGAAGAAAGGAATGCAAAAACATAAAAACCGGAGAACCAAATAACAAACCCAAAAGAGCATAATATTCTTCATTCCCTTAGCATAAACTATGAGCCAATATATAAGCTCAACAAGGGCAGGAATGTCCTTTTGCAGGAAAAATGCCAAACAGCCTAAAAAGGTAGACCTATAGTACTACTAACAGAAAAAAAGTAACTTAGTGGAAGGCAACTAAAGCAAACATAAATTATAAGGTGATAAATGGTATACTAGTCTCTAAGCATATTATAATTCTGAGTGGGCATAATAAAATCCACATATTGCATACACAAACACAAATACATGCATGTGTGAGATGGAGCAGCGCCAGTGTTATATGACAAGCCTTGAAATTCTTGCAGACCTTACAAGATTTTGTTAACTGGCGCATGGTGGGCAATATCAGAAAAAAAAAAAAAAGCTTTATACCAAAAGAAGAAAAGCCATGATGCAAACTAAAATCAATGCTTCATGCAAGGCGTGGAACTTGAAAAATTTCTAACTTCTGTTGAAACCAGAAGGTCAGGGATATATGCTTTTAATGAATAGATTAAGATCATTATTGGGAATCTTGCTTTTTACCTACTTCTAAACCAAAACTGCTATTGCACTTGTTCTGATTAGTTCAAACATCATTTCTTTTTCTTCTATACACACTTCAGAAATTTTAAATCCCGCTGAACAAATGACTTCTAATTGGACTGTACACTAGCTCCAAGTTTTTATTGCATACTGGAAGTTCATTAGATGTCTGCAAAAACTATAAGTCAGTTTGGTTATTACATAGTTCTGTAAACTAAATAAAATTTAAATACATGTGCAGTTAATGTGTGCTTGCTCCTTGATAATTGTATATGCCGTCATAAGATGAACAGCTGAGGCTTCAGGGGGCCAGTTGGATAGTAGGAGAAGAGCATGCAAAAATGATGGAGATGATCCTATGATGTTTTTTAGAGCTGGGCTGCAAGGAAATGAAGAGAGGCCCGTAGATGGGGACATGGAACAGGTAGTAGGAGCTGGAGCGAGCTAATCGACACAAAAAGGTGGAGTAGTAGGTTTGCAACTAGGAAATGAAGGGAGCTAGAACCCTAAAACATAGACACATAAAATGCACGGCAATTTATTGAGAGAAGACATCATGGCCGTTAAAACACCTGAGGGAGCCAGAGTTTTTGAGAAGTTAGAGGACTCTTAAATTTTTTTTAGGATTTTCCTACAAATCTTACAGTATTTTCCAACCGTCTAAAAGTACAATCGAAGTTCAAAAATTGAAGTTATCTAAATTAAAGCAACAACTTAGTTGAGTACTAAATCTCATAACATTTTTTCTGATGATTGATCCTTATGCAGCCTGAGCACTGAGCTCGCCTATCCATAATGTGTTGCAAAGTGTTCATAGATTTGACGTAATCAATTTGAAAGGGTTTGCACATATTTGAACTGTGAAATTCAACAACCATCTAAACCTAATAGTTAACTGCACCCTCTCTTGTGCTTCAAGTTTTGATTTTTTTAATTTTTCTTTTGCTTCTTCCCACCATCAACAGGTGTGACTTATGTACCAGAGCAGCCATTGAAGATCTATGCTACTTCCAGCATCGCAACAGGAATTGCTTAGGCTACAGTATAATTTACGCATGATTTCTTTCCATCATTGCCATCATCATGGTGGATGATGGCGTTGCTTGCTGAAGAAATGTAAAGATAAGTGCTTTGTAGCATAAGGATCTTCTGTAGCTACCAAGTTCTTTCAAACTTGATGACTGCTTGGTCTGTTCAGGGAATGTCTGTATACTGAATCACACCTGATTCCCTCAAGGATGACTGAACAGAATTTCCTGGGCTCCAAGTTGTTCAGTAAGTCTTCAGTTCTCATCTGCTTAACACTTTCACAGGAGAGCAAACAGGCTGTGTTTTCCCTTTAAAATTTATCTATATTCTATAATTCCATATTGTTAAAATACATCAGCAGCAGCACCTTTATCCCAATTTTTATTTGGGATTTTGGATGAAATTGTTAAAATGGATTCAGACAAAATATTGGATCGACAATCTCTTTCATCATATTGCATGTATGGGAGGAGCTTGAGCTATAAGGATCCAATATAGAAGACAAATCAATCACCCGTTGAATACAATTTAGATATTTTTGTACCAATTTGAAAGATTTCAAGTGTTGGGTTATCAAATGAACTATTTACTGCTGCTTGTTAATTCGTTCTGGCTGTAGTGACTAAGCTCTGCCTCTTAACATCTCACTTCATTTCATCCAAGTCTTTAATAAGTGAATCGATTAAAATTCTTCTCAAACAAAAATTAATCAAACTTTGCTATAATTAATTGGTCCACGGCTCAAATAAATTCAATATTTTTTTGGAAATGTATCATTACTCGTACCAAAATAAAATCCCAAAAAGCATATACATGCTGAATTAATTCATTTTAAAAAAAAAATCATTTCAAACAAGCAAGTGTCAAATTCCAGCCTGTATAATATATCGAAGCAGATGGGGTGGTGAGCATTTAACCTTTTAACATAAGAAAAAAAACATCAATGGCTTACTTTTTCAAGTAGTTGTTATGAGCCAAATATTTCATTTTATAATTTTTTTAATTTTTACAAAAGGGTAATGTTTACTAATAGAGATAGGATAAGAAATGAGTATATGTGTGAAAAGGTTGGAGTAGCTCCAATGGAAGATAAGATTAGAGAGAGTCATCTTAGATGATTTGGTCACACAAAATGGCAGCCTCCCTAAAATTTGATTAGGAAAGTAGAGGTATTAGATTTGACTTATGTTAAAAAAGATAGAGGTATACCTAAAAAAACTTGGTTAAAAATATTAGAAATGATTTTTTTTCATTAGATTTAAATGAGAATTTGACTCTTATTAAGACACAATGAAGAAAAAAAATTCATGTAACTGACCCCACGTAGTGGGACAAAAGCTTGTTGTTGTTGTTGGCAATGTTTCAATACTATTTCCTTGAGTACTAGCCGGTTCGAATTCAACAAGCTCACGAGTCAAGTTTAATAAGTTATGATTATGAGCTTGAGCCGGAGCTAATATTAGAGCTCGATATTCCATGAGCTCGAGCTTTCAAGAATTATATGAGTGAATTTGTGATTCCAATTCGAAGATTCAACATTTCTCTCTTATTATTGCATTCAAGTGGCAGGATGATTGTCTGTTCTCATGTTGCCAGAGGATAAGGTTGCCCTAAATTTTTTATATTATCAGATCTTATCTTTGACGAAAAGCATGATCTTGAGATGTATTGTAATTGGTTAGTTGGATGATCAGTTGGAGATACATTTATATATCTTTTGTAGCTGCAATTATGCATCTTTATCCTGCTTCCTGCTTCAGTTGCTGTGTTTTTATTTCTATTTTTACTTTTTTTATTAATTGAATTTCTAATGATATAAGATCAAACAGCCACTTAGGTAGATATGAACTGGTCATGCCTCTTGATGGACATTTTTTTTCATTAATTGATAGAATTAGTCGAAGACTTGATGTTCTTGATTGAAGTTTTTACCTTGCGTTTTATCGACTTGGTTCTCGTAGGAAGTTTTCCATGGAGGAGGCTGATTCAGAGCATTGCAACACTCTCCAACTAAATTCATAAAATAAAAACATTTGGGCTTTTACTTTTTAGATTGTCTAATCAAAATAAGTGCCATGCTCTTTTACTATGCAGGAGTTCTAATAATAATAATAATAATAAAGGTCAATATAATATATCAAAATATTAAAATTATTAAATTTATTCTGAGTTGAGTGGAATACATAAATGATTAATTAAATTTTATATTACACTTATCTCAATATATGTATAGCAATTTTGAGACATATTAACAACAAATTTGATTATGATATTCTAACATTTTTCTTATTTTTTTGATGATGTAAGCATAAATTTTAACATCAAAGGTGAAAAGGCTCGGCTTGAGGAGAAATTATTCTGTGTGGAGTTCGGACGGAAAGTTTTTGTCCGGATTGTGAGCGTACACAATATTTATATACACTGTGCAAAAATAAAACAAACTGTGTAAAAAAATTAAACTGTACACACTCACAATCCGGACAGATTTTCGATCCGAACTCCGCACAGAATAATTTCACCAACTTGAGAGAGGCAAATTTGATCAAACCACATTCTATCCACAATATGCTATCGGCCCTGCATACAATAAAGTTTCTTATTTGCTACAAATTTGCTGTTTTCCTTTTCGTAGTCTCATCTACTGCGATCCCGCGATCCCGCAGAGGGGAAAATTATTACGTCCGTGTCCGGATTCATCCAGAGGCGAATTCGGACACGCCACGTCTCCCGGGCCCGGTGCATCCGGGTCAGATGGCATGTCCAGATTCACCTTCGGACGGCCCGGACACCGCACGTAATAATCTCTCCCGCAGAGGAGAGGGGAAGGAAGGCTGCGCCCAGAAGCTTCGGTGAGCGGAAGAAGAGAAGGGGGCGAGTGTTTCGATGGCGATGGCGGAGCAAGGGCTTCGGAGAACGTGGTTGGGGGTGCGGGAAGTGAAACTTCGGGGCAGACGTGAGAGTAGAAACGGAGTTACAGCTGCGGGAGAGGGGGGCAACGAGAGTTTTTTTGGATAGATTTCTTGGTTCGAGGATCGATCCACGTGACGGCGAAGAAGTTCTTGAAGCCAGTTGGCGGAGGTAAGTGTCAGCTCAAGGGCGCCGCCGCTACTCTAACGTCGGCGCCGGCGAAGGAAGAGTCGGAGAGCGTTATCGTGTGATGATCAGCTCGATCGCTGGTTTCGGATTTGGAAACCGTAGCGGGTCGGGATATTAGGCAGCTGATGTAGACGACAACGGAATATTTCAAGCGGAGAGGCAAAGGGAGCTGAAGGAGGGTTAATTTTGAGGTGGTAAATAGATTTTGGTTGTTATGGAAGTAAAGCTCAAGGGTGTCTAGCCTGGAAATCCTTCATGAAAGCAACCAGCTTCTCCACTCCAGCAAGCGGCATTGCATTATATATCGAGGCCCGAACTCCGCCCACCGATAAATGTCCCTTGAGCTGAACCATTCCCTCCTTCGCAGCCTCTTCAATAAACTTCTTCTCAAGCTCCGACTTTTGCAAAGTGAAGGGCACATTCATCAAAGATCTCACTGATTTTTCAACATGGCTAACATAGAACTCACCACTCGCATCAATGGCGTCATATAAAACACTAGCCTTCTTCTCATTCTTTTTCGCCATAGCCTCAAGCCCACCCTGATGTAGCAGACACTCAAAAACCAGAGAGCAGATGTAAATCGCAAAACAGGGCGGTGTGTTGTAGAGCGAATCAGCGTCAGCATGTGCCTTGTAATCAAGCATCACGGGGGTGATCGGCTGCGCATGTCCAAGCAGATCTCGGCGGATGATCACAATGGTGACGCCTGAAGGTCCAACGTTCTTCTGCGCCCCGGCGTAGATCACGCCGAACTTAGATATATCTACAGGCTTCGAGCAGAAATTGGAGGACATGTCAGCGACGAGAATCGAGCTTTTGTTCATTGGATTCGGGTAATCCTTGAACTCAACCCCTTGGACGGTTTCGTTCCCACAAATATGAAGGTATTTAGCATCTAGGGTTTGTGGGATCTCATCAAAAGAACAAATCCGAGTATATTTCTCCGATTTCCCAGACCAAATAACGTTTGGCTTGCAGAACTTCTGAGCTTCTTTCAAGGCCCTAACGCTCCAAGATCCGGTAACGATGTAATCGGCGGAGTCTTCGGGCATGCAGAGGTTGAGAGGGACGGCGGAGAATTGGGTGGTGGCTCCTCCCTGGAGGAAGAGAACGGCGAAGTCATCGGAAATGGAGAGCAGGCTTCGGAGATCAGACTCGGCTTTCTTGATGACAGCGTCGAACTCCTTGCCGCGGTGGCTCATCTCCATGATGCTCATGCCGGAGCCGCGGTAGTTGTATAGCTCGGATTGGGCTTTCAGGAGGACAGATTCAGGGAGGGTAGCTGGGCCTGCGGCGAAGTTGTAGATGCCGCGGTCGCTGGAAGCCAGGAATGTGGGGGTAACAGCAGCGCATGAGATGGAGAAGCGGCGGCGCCAGAAGGAGGTGGAATGGAAGTGGAGATACTTTGGGGAAGTCGAGGAAAATGTGGCGGTGGCCATCGAAGGGGAAGGGAAGAAGGGGCGTGTAAAGTATTCAGGATTTACAAATATTTATATTTTGTTTGAAGTAATATATATGTACATAAATTTTATTTGAAATTTATCTTTTAATTTAATTTTGATATATTTAAAAATTATTAGATTTGACATTTTTTAAATTTATTATAAATTTTATATAATTGCTCTCCATGGTAGCCACCTCTAATATGTATTTATTTTACAATCATTTAAATAATTTTAAATATTTTTAATATATTGCATTTATTTTTTAAATTAATTATATTTTTAATTTTTATATATTTACTTAACGAGCTCGGCCCGGCACTACTAGTTGAGCGCTTAATTAATTTAAAATATATTTAAAATTTTAAAATTAAAAATTTAGCTTAACAATTGAACCAAGCTCAAAATTTTTAAACGAACTTTTTAAATTAATTATATATTAATAATTAAATTCTTTAAAAAATTTAAAATTTAAAATTTAAAACTAAAAATCAAGCTCAAGCATCCGAGCCCAACTGAAGGCTATAAATTTTTTAACAATTCAGGCTCAGCTTACTAGTAAACGAGTTTGAGCTCAACAAAAATTAAATAAATTTGACTTAATTAGACAAATACTCGACTTTACTCCGCTAGAACATTGCCACCATACACCATAGTGAGAAAAGAATTTTTTATTTTATTTTAGCATGAAAATTTCACAATTCCCGTGAATAAATTGAGGTTGAATGTTCATGATATTCAAATAAAATATGAAAATATTTCATCCCATTATATGTAGTAAAGTAGTTATAGTTTTTTTTAGTAAATAGATAATGAAATCTTCTCAAGAAGGGTTCATTGGGATCAGAATTGAAATTTTAGTTAAGATATCCATATTACCTATGAGAGTTGGTATTTTGTTAATGGCACCTAACAAAGAAGCATAGAATTTTATAGCAAGTCAAACAAAAATGAAATGAACATAAATAAAGAAATGTGATCAATCACAAAGAAAGAAAAATTACCAAACAATATTTACATAGAACTTCATCCACTTAAGTACAACTCATTACATTCTTGAAAATAAGTTTCACCCATAAGGACTAAAAAATCACCTCCAATTTTATGTTTGTAATAATGATAAAATGATGTTAAATTAACAAGAAAAAAAAAACAAAATATTATTTGTATTAATAATGATAAAGAATACGATTGAATTTGGTGATCTTAACATCCTAAATAAAAATAGAAATTTTTGTTATTCTGATAGGCTTACAAAAATGAAGTGCAGAAAAGATAAAAGGATATGATAACATTCTAATAAAAGTAGAAATGCTTTCAAGATCAAGAAATTTCTTAGCATACTAAATTTTTTAATATTATTTTGAAGGCTAAAAAAATGTTAGATAAGTGGAGTGCGTTGATTCATATTTTTAAGAATAAAGATGATATACAAGAATATACAAATTATAGAAAAATTAAATGTCATATATTAAAACTATTGCGCAAAGAGTAATTGAGCATAGGTTACAATGCGATACTAATATTTCTCAAAATCAATATGGATTCATGCTAGATAGGTCTACTATAGAAGCTATACATTTATTGAGTGATTTGTTGGAAAGTATAGAGAGAATAAGGGGGGTCTACATATGATAACTATTGATTTAGAAAGCATAAATAATTTCAAAAGAAATGCTCTAGAGAGTTCTATAAACAAAATGAGCTAATAATGTTTATATTCAAATCATAAAGAATATATATACAAGAGCTATTACTTGTGTTTAAACACAAGGTGATTTAATTAAATATTTTTCTATTTCACTTGAATTATATCAATGATTAGCTTTAAGTATATATCTTTTTTCCTTTAGTCGTGGATATTATTACTAGACATTTGCAAGAGAATTTACCATATTGTATGCTTTTACTAATGATATTCTCGAGTCTATTGTTCAAAGTGGTGCTGAAATAGATTGGGATATTATTAGTAGAATACAAATTGGATTGTTAAAGTGGATAATTGCATCAGGTTTGTTGTGTGATAGAAATGTACCTCTCAAACTTAAGAAAAAAAATCTATAAGATAGTAATGAAGCCTGCAATGATTTATGACAAAATATTAACCATTAAAAAAGAAGCAAAAAAAAAAAAAAAAAAAAAAAATCAAATGTTGCAGAGCTGGGAATGCTTAAGTGGATGAGTAGCTTTATACTTAGAGATGGAATGCTAAATGAGTTCATACATGGAGAGGTTGGAGTAGTACATACCAAAAAAGATTAGTCACCTTAGATGGTTTGGACACATAAAACATCAAACTTCTGATAATGATCTGATTAGGATAGTAGATGTATTATATCTAGTTTATATTAAAAAGATAGAGATAGACCTAAAAATGATATTTTTTATTAAATTTAAATAATAATTTAACTCTTAATAAGATAAAATGAAAAAGTCATGTCAAAGGTGAAAAATACCTAAAAAACTTGGTCAAAAAATATTAAAATAATCTTTTTTTATTAAATTTAAATGAAAATTTGACTTTTAACAAAACAGAATGAAGAAGAAGGATTTATATAAATGACCCCATGTAATGGGATAAAGCCGTGATGTTATTGCTCTTGTCATTTTAGTATAAATAATAGTAATAATAAAATAACAATTGAGGTCATGTTTGGTACCCCTCAAAATCATTTTCAATACATTAAATTTATGTTGGCTTACATTGGCATGCTAATCTTATAATTTAGTACTAAAGGTTTTAAATGATTAATACATCAAATCATAGAAGAACAATGACTAATTTGCCAAATAAAGTAAAGTAATGCCAATTTTTGTTGCACTGGAGCAACATTCTCGTTTAGTTATTTGCCAGGATAACTGTTCAGATATAGAAATACAATAACGCTTCTCCTTCCTTAAACAAAGGCTCCACACAAGGAGAAATTATTCTGTATGGTCGTCGAACAGTGTCCAGAGGCGAATGAGAACACGTCAAGTCATTTTTTTGCGATGTATCGCTCAGTACCGGATAATGTGGTGCTTTCTAATTTCCCCTCTGAACCGTTTGGTGACCGCACAGAATAATTTCTCTCACACAAGAGACACATATATACATTTATCTATTCAAAATAGCCCTTTACTCATGTGTGTATATATATATATATATATATATATATATATATATATATATATATATATATATATATATATATATATATATCACACTGTATTCATAATATATGGGTGTAGCGACATATAAGATATATATTATATAATTTATATGAGATTTTAAATAGGTTTTATATTTGAGAATCACTTGTATTTGGCTCAATAATTAAGACTTCATTTGAGTCAGTTTTTTAAGTTGTCCCAAACGAAGCCAAAGTGAGCCAAATAAAACCTCATTTACTTACCGTTTAAACCCTAATATCCTTTCTATAAAATGCTGGTCATGATAAATATACGAAATGTACACACTACACTCAAGACAATTGGAAGGGCGATGGATAGAAAAAAAAAACAGCAGCGTTATCAGAATAAGAGAAAGGAAACATAAGCCAGCCCTAATAAGATTAAAAAAAAAAAAGCATTCTCATGAGGAAGATGACATGCACCTCTAGAGAGCTGAAGCCACTTGTTGCCTCATCGGTGTGAGCGACCTTGCTAATGGCAGAGGAACATATGCTCGGACTCTTGTCCCATTCTCCATATATTCCTTACATAAAAATGAAAAAATAATAAGTTTAAGACAGATCTATAAATGGTTTCATGCAATGAACTTTGCATGTAATCAGTCCTCGAAGTATTAAATTCAAAAACAGCTGACAGCATATGGTGTTACTTAGGCTTCGTTTGGGACGGCTTTCTTACTGTTTCTTAAAGCAATTTTCTAGTAAAAGTTTTGTACTAAAAAACTGTTTTAAGAAGCAGTGAGAAAGTCATCCCAAATGAAGCCTTAAGGAAGACATTAATGCACATCTATAAAATACTAGTGAGCAATTTATTTTTGACTTTTTATGAAATTTGTCGGAAAAAAGCACAAATGTTTTTCCCCAACCTAGCTTTTAACAGTGTACTATCCTAGCAACATGCATATTTACTTTAAAATCAGGCCTATAGTGAATAACAACGTTTCTTTCAGCTCAGCTTTTCTACAATATTACATGTTTGCTATATTCGGTTCTTAATAAACTTTTAGCGACAGTGGAAAGAGAGGTCAATTCCTACTTTATAGAACAATTTGCAACCCAGCCGAAGTTAGTAAATCATAAATAAATCAACAAATAAATAAATTTCACCCACCATGGCCACATAATAATAACAAAGCTAAGGCGTGCAAAAATACTTGAAGAATGAACTAATCTGAACCAACCCAAATGTATCAGTTTGAATTGGTTCTTAATGAATTATGATTCTGTTAGAAAACAAGTGTAGAAATCAATAGATAGTGGCTGAAATTTGGAATTTCAGCAAGAACCCAGCAAAAATTGAATAAATCTCATACAAAACTTTAGGGAAACTTGATATTTGATGAAAAGTGGAAGAAAACAAACAAGATATAATGGATCTTCAATTCGAGAGGAAGATCTGGATCTCCCAATCCCTAGCCAGCGGCAAGAGCCCAAGCAAACCTAGAGAACTCCTAAATTATGCAAAAAAACCAACATAACCATAACACTAGGGAGAAAAATCTACTTAAAGCAAAACACAATCATCTAATCCCTAAACACCTCCTTACTTCTGAATTTTACCTCCCAAACCCATCCTTAATTAATGTTTAATTGATTGCTAGGCCCCACCAAAGACTCCCGCCTCCCTACTAGGTGGAACTCTTGTTTCCCCGGGTGTATGTGTGAACCAGTCCAGGGTAGACCGGTCTAACAATACCCCCTCCCAAAAGACCCACCTTATCCTCAAGGTGGAAAGAAGGGAATTGATGCTTCACCCTCTTGTATGGCTCTCAGGTGGCATCATAGTCGGGTAAGCTCTTCTATTTAATCAGCACTTCCTTGATCCCCCTTTCTCCTTGTAGCACCAATTTCAGCTCCAGAGGTTCCAACACCACCTCCAAATCCTCAGTCAGCATCCCCGGTAACTCTGAACTAACTGCATGCTCCCCAAGAGCTCTCCTCAACTACGACACGTGGAACATTGGGTGTACGGTAGCAGTCGAGGATAACATCAACCGATATGTCACTACTCCAATCTTCTCCAATATCTCGTAAGGGCAAAATTACCTCAGGGCCAGCTTCTCGTTCCTCCTGTTAGCTACTATCCTTTGTCTATAGAATTGCAGTTTTAAAAACACCATATCCCCCACTTCGAACTGGATGTCCTTCCTGTGTTCATCTGCCTGCTTCTTCATAATCAGTTGTGCCCTTAACAGATGTCTCTTTAGTTCTTCTAACACCTTATATTTTTTCTCCAAGTACTGCTTTATTGAAGAGACTAGTGTGCTCCTCTGGCCAAAATGCACCAAGTGTGGGGGGGGGGTCTATTCCGTACAATACTTTCAAAAGGGGTCATCTGGGAAGCTGAGTGATATGAAATGTTGTACCAATTTTCCGCCCACGCTAGCTATTTGGCCCACAACCGAGATATTTTTGAAGCAAAACACCATAGGTAAGTCTCCAGGTTCCTATTTACCACCTTTGTCTGCTCGTCTGTCTAAGGGTGGTAAGCGGTGCTTCTCTTTAGAACCGTTCCTTGTAGCTTGAACAACTCTCTCCAGAATTGACTGAGAAATACCTTATCTTGGTCAGATACCATTGACTCAAGAATCCCATGCAATTTAACCATTTCTCTGATGAATGTTGTTGCTACTGTAACTGCCGTGTAGGGTTGTCGTAAGGGAATGAAATGAGCATACTTGTGCAACCTGTCAACCACCACCAGGATCATTGTAAACCTCTTGGATCGTGGTATCCCATCTATGAAATCCATGAAGACCTCTTCCCACACTGTCTCGAAGAGCCAGGGGTTGGAGTAATCCCCTTGGAGCCATCGCCCTGTATTTGGCTCTTTGGCACACCTCACACCTAGCAATTATCTCTTGCACAGCCTTATGCAACCCCTTCCAATACAATTCTGCTGCTAATCTTTTATATGTCTTCTGCACCCCAGAATGACCCCCAACAGCGCTCCCATGGAATTCCTGCAGCAGGTGGGGAATATAAGCTGATGTCCGTGGTAGCACAAACCTCCCTTGGTATAACAGTCTCTCCCCTTCTAGAGAATAGCTAGGGTGGATATTCTCATCCTTCAGTAGATTCACCCTAATCCCCCTCAGCCCCTCATCTTGCATACTCCCCTCCTTAATGGCCGCCCAATCTAGCATCAACGACATTGAAATAGCTAAACTCTTGGAGCTCCCTCACGCACCTGGATAAGGCATCAGCCTCCTTATTCTCTAGCCCTAGCCTATACTGGATCTCAAAGTCATAGACTATTCCTCGATCACCATCTTCTTCTCCAGTAATTACTTCAAGCTCCACTGATCTATCATGACGAAGAAATGTCGGCTCAACAAATAAGACTGCCACTTCTGAATAGCCAATACGATGGCCATCAATTCCATTTCATATATTGACTTCAACCGAGATCTGGCTGTTAACAATTGGCTGAAGTCTATGGGTCTATGATTTTGCATGAGCATTGCCCCCAGTCCATATCCTGATGCATCAGTCTCTATTACAAACATCTAGCTGAAATCGGGTAGGGCTAGAATTGGGACCGTGGTCATGGCTGTCTTCAATTTCTCAAAGGTCTGTATGGTCGCCTCTCTCCACAAGAAGTTACCCTTCTTCAGTTGCTCTGTCAAAGGCCAAGATATAGTGTTGTATCCCCTCAGGAATCTCCTATAGTACCCTGTCAATCTTAGAAAGCCTCTCAACTCCCTCAGATTTTTGGGCATAGGCCATTTCAGCATTGCATCAATCTTGGCCTGATCAACTGCTACCCCTTCCTGGGATACTATGTGCCCAAGTACTCCACACTATCCTATGCAAAATAATATTTCTTCATATTGGCCCTTAGCTGATGCTCCTGCAACACTTCTAAGACCACCCTTAGATGCTCCAAATGCTCCTCACTGGACTTGTTGTACACTAGGATATTATCAAAGAAGACTAGAACAAACTTCCTGGGATAAGGTCGGAACACTTTGTTCATGAGGGACTAGAAGGTAGCAGGGGCATTGGTGAGACTAAAAGGCATCACCAAGAACTCACCGTGTCCTGAAAGCTATCTTCGGAACATCCTCATCTCTCATCCGTATATGATTGTACCCAGACTTTAGGTCTACCTTCATGAATACCGCCACTCCACAAAGCTCGTCTAGCAACTCATCCATCACTGGAATATGAAACTTATCTGGCATAGTCTCCTTATGCAGGGCCCAATAGTCCACGCACAATCTCCAACTTCCATCCTTCTTCTTGACCAGTAGAACTGGGCTAAAAAGGGCTCATACTCTGCCTGATGATCCCCGCCTCCAACATCTCTCGGATCAGCTTCTTAATTTCATCCTTCTGGATTTGGGGGCAGCGGTAAGGCCTAACACTGATTGGTGATACTCCCTTCTTCAATGTAATGGCGTGCTCCTGTCCCCTTCGTGGTAGCAACCCCTGGGGTGGCTGAAAAACCTCACTATACTGCTGAATAATCGGCTGTACTGAAAGAGGGATGTCCCCCCTTCCTCCTCTCGAATCCCATCCAAACTCTATAGCTCCACCAGAAATCCTCCTCCCACCTCCTGTATGGCCATTACCATGGTCTTTAGTGACACCATGGCTTTGGAGAGCCCTGCATCTCCCTTAATCACCATCCTTCTCCATTCCACCATCAGCTCTATCGTCAGCATTCCCTAATTTACCTTGGCGTCCCCCAAGGTTTGCAGCCATCTCATCACCAGGATGACATCAGTGCTCCCCAGCTCCAATGGGAGAAAATCCTCCCTCACCTGGATCCCCTGTATGGGTCAATACCACTCCCTTACACACCCTTCTACTTGTCTCCATCTTCACAGTCCCCATCATTACCCCATAGCCACTATAGGAAAACGCATATTTCCGGTGGATTTTCCGGCGGATTTCCGGCGAAACATTTTCGATGGTAAATCGACCGTCAAAAAATTTTTCCGTCGAAAAAAATCCACAGGAAAAAAATTCCGGCGGAATTATTCGCCTGAAAAGTTTTCCGGCGACTATCCGACAGAAAAACTCTATCGGAATAACACAAAAAATGATTTCAAAAATTTAATTCCACCGCTTGTAGCCATCCTAGCAGGCCCGCAGGAGCATCCCCGCCCGCGTGACTCGCAAGCCCTCCGGCGCCCGCGCCCGTTCCAGCGTCCAGCGCGCCTGTCCGTGCAGAGAATCGAACCCGGGACCTCTTCACTTTCAAAATGTCAACCACTCTGCTGTGGTGTATAGTATGTCAAATTGTTAACTATTTTATATTTAAATAAACTCAGAAATTTTTTTTTAACAAAAATAAAAATAATAAGTAATTAAAATAAGTTATTAATATTAATATTAAATTTGTTAATAAAATAATAATATTAAAGTTATTAATAAAATAATAATTTAAAGTTATTAATATTAATATTAAAGTTATTAATAGAATAATAAGTTAAAGTTATTAATAAATAATTAAACTATTATTATTTTAACAACTAAATTTTAATTATTTAAAATTATATTAAAGTTATTAAATTAATAATGAATTAAAATAGGCTATAAAATTATTAATTAATGAAATTATGAATATATAATCTTTTTTCAGAAATTATTAAAATCCGTCAGAAAGCCGCAGGAAAATCCTCTGGAAAATTGGTCGGAAACATTTCATCTTTATTTGTCGGAAAGCCGCTGAAAAATCCGCCGGAAAATAGTCCGCCTGAAATCCGCCGGAAATTTTGCCGGTTGAAGTGGAGGAATGCATCGGGCTTGTTGTGTGATAGAAAAGTCCCCGTTAAACTTAAGGGAAAATTCTATAAGATGGTGGTGAGACCTGCAATGCTTTATGGTGCAGAATGTTGGCCATTAAAAGAGAAGCACAATACTAAGTTATGTGTTGCGGAGATGAGGATGCTTAGGTGGATGAGTGGATTTACTCTTAGAGACAGGATACGAAATGAGCATATACGTGAAAAGGTTGGAGTAGCTCCAGTGGAGGATAAGATTAGAGAGAGTCGCCTTAGATGGTTTGGTCACATAAAACGGCGGCCTTCCGATGACCCAGTTAGGAAAGTAGAGGTATTAGATTTGACTTATGTTAAGAAAGGTAGAGGTAGACCTAAAAAGACTTGGTTAGAAAATATTAGAAATGATCTTTCTCTATTAGATTTAAACGAGAATTTGACTTTGAACCGGACACAATGGAGAAAAAGGATTCATGTTGCCGACCCCACGTAGTGGGACAAAGGCTTGTTATTGTTGTTGTTGTTGTTGTTGAGCATCCTATGTCAACCAATTTCAGCCCCAATTGGTCTACGACCTGGTGGAGATGAAATTGTGGGTAGCTCCACTATTTATCAACATCATTATCTTCTTGTCTGCTATTTCTCCTCTCACCTTCATAGTGTGATTCAGAGTGAATCCCACCATTGAGTTCAAGGAGATCTCAGCCATGTCTAAATACAGCTTTTTCTCATCCATCGATGCCTCACCCCTACCTCTGTCAGCTTCCTCGTCATCACAGGTGGTGAAAACTTAAAGAGTTCGATCCTTACACCTATGCCCCGATGTGTACTTCTCATCACATCTAAAACATAACCCCTTGGCCTGTTTATCCTGCACCTCCGCTTCTGTGAGTCGCTTGAAGTTCTCCCTCAGGCAAACTCCATCGCTCTTCTCCCTAGAAGCTTTTCTCTGGAAGGATACTGCCTGGGTTCTGGGTGCTAGAGTCGGAGGGGTACTCCGGTAGGCCCCTCCCATGATGTTGCTTCTGTTGGCCTTCTCCCTCTTATAGTTTTCCTCCACCCTCTGAGCTAACTCTATCGTCTCCCTCAGCCCCCTAGGCCTTAATACTCTGAGTTTTACCTGTATGTCCTCCCTAACCCCCTTCATGAAATTCCCATCCAATCCTTCCTCAGAGATTCCCCTTAGTCTCCTCGATAGCAGCTCAAACTTCTCCCGGTACTCCATAAATGTCCCCTCCTGAGTTAGGGCATAGAACTGCTCGTGGATATCTCCTTCCCGAATGGCTCGAAAACATTCCAACAAGCACTCCTTAAATTCTCCCGAGTAGATCGGATACCTAGCCTCCCTCCATTGGAACCAGGCTAGGGCTTTCCCTTCCAAACAAAGACCCGCCACCATAAGTTTTTCCCCTTTAGTTTGCCTGTTGATGGCGAAGTAACGCTCCACCCGGTACACCCAACCCTGAGCATCCTCCCCTTCAAAAACGGGCATCTTTAGCTTCTTTGCTCTCACATCCATACCCCAATGGTTTCTTCCTCCATTGGCTCCTCCGGTGTAGTGGTGGTGTGATTCCTTTCCTTCCTCCCTTGGTTGATTTTGACCCCATGGCTCCCTCCAACAATGCCCTTCTCCATTCCACCTCTCCCCATGCCCGGATAGTCTCCCAAAGGGGTCAACTTCCCTCCTCCTTGTTGTCCTCCCTTCAGAATATCCCGATCTGACCACCAACGGGGCCCCACGTGGCGGTCCTTGATGGAAAACACTCTCCAATTCATCGCCATACTCCTGGATCTCCTTTCCTTGTGGTTCCACTAGGAATCATTGGTGATGCTTTCGATTGCATCTCAAGTATCATTTTCATCATCTCTTCAAAGTTCCCAAAGCGATTCTTGATGGCGGAGAGTCTTCCCTCCACTCCGGAATATTTTTCCTCTACTCCAGCCTTGAGTTGTTCCATCTCGCCCTCCAATGCTTCCATCTTCTTTGCTGCCATTAATTGGATCTATGCTCCAATCACAAAAAAAGTGAAGATAACTTGTTTTTTTCGCCCGAGAAAGTGCTCTGATACCGATTTGTTAGGAAACAAGTGCAGAAATCAAAAGATAGTGGCTAAAATTAGGAATTTCAGCAAGAACACAGCAGAAATTGAATAAATCCCGTGGAAAAACCCTTGGGAAACTTGCTAATTGATGAAAAGTGGAAGAAAACAAACAAGATACAAGGGATCTTCAATTCGAGAGGAAGATCCGGTTTTCCCAATCCCTCGCCGGCGGCTAGAGCCCAAGCAAACCTAGAGAACTCCTAAATTTTGCAAAAAGCCAACATAACCCTAACCCTCGGGAGAAAAATCTACTTAAAGCAAACCACAATCATCTAATCCCTAAATAGCCCCTTACTTTTGAATTTTTCCTTGCAAACCCATCCTTAATTAATGTTTAATTGACTGTTGGGCCCCACCAAAAACTCTCGCCCCCCTACCGGGGCGGAACTCTTGTTCTGCCTGGTGTATGTGTGAACCGGTCCAGGGTGGACTGGTCTAACAGATTCAGATTCTGTTTCTGGAATATCCATAACACAATTTGGTTTGATTCTCAAATCTAGATTTTGGGTTACTTTGAAATAACTTGGTTCAATCCTGTTAAATTAAACCAAAATCTGCAACCATCTCTATTCTCCAATTCATGAACCCAGCCCCATAATCATGACACTTAAATTTATTCTGTATGTGACCCAAATCTCATTGCGGTTGTTCCATATTCATGTTTGCTGTAGTGACTATGCAAATATATCACCGCCTCCAAAGTCACCCACTGACTACCATACTCACTTGACGCTCTTCGCCCTCCTTTTCCACTGGTCTCACCACCCCTTTCTGTCTTATTTCTCACGATCTCCCTGCTCATACGAATCAACTTCAACAACAGCAGATCAGAATATTAGATAATCAGTGGAAGTCAGGTTGGCTTGGATCTAAGTTGGCGAACAAGGAATCAATGATATTTGGATCATTTCCTACTTTCATTGGAATGCAATAACACCAACCATATTTGTAGCCCTAAATAAACCAACTGGAGCACGCTTTGTGGCAAGCATAACGGTACATTCTAATGCTAGTATCATAAGGGCTACATTCCATTTCATTATGTCAGAATAAAAGCTTTCCAATAATCTCTATTTAATTCCAAGGTTTCTGGTTCCTCACTGAGGCACCTGCAATGATTCATTAACTGTAATTTTGTGCCTGACTCGAAGTCATTTAAAGGGCTTTCTTACAAGGTTGGGATAGAGCCATAAGAAAGCATCCTTGGATTTTATTATGAGTCATAAAGTTCAATAATTGTGTCAGGTTGCTTCCGCAACTTACTGAGAAACAATTTGCAAGCCTCTCCCATCTTTGAGCAACCTATACAGGATGCAGTTCTATTATCTTACCTAACTTTTTCAGTGACAACCGTTCATCTATGAGAAAAAAAAAATGATTCTCCTGCTGTGCATGTATAACTTTTCAATTTTGATGATAATTTGATATGGAGTTAACTCATTGGCATAACAGCATTTAAGTTCACTTGCTTGGTAAGAACATCTGCATGCTTTATTACTTTAAAAATAGGATGAATTGTTCAAAGGTACTAAGGTTGGCCACAAATTATTTTTCAGCCCATTGATTAAAAAAATAGTTCAGTTCAAACGACAAATATGATTACTATTATTTTTGATGAGATTGCCAAAATAATAGATCTGATTACCTAAAATAATGGATGTGATTACACAAACTCCGAAGGTAGACACTAGTTGTGATTGGTGCACTCAATAGTCTTCAATTCTCATTTGTATCTCAAGAAATTACTAGAGACCTAAAAAATGGTTCTGCTCCCCGGCCTGTCATGGCAATCTAAATGTTTAACCACCAAGCTTCAAGAACATTGATTATTTTAACCATTTAATACTCTTCGAATAATAATGTACGATCCATTCTCAAGTTATCTTTTCTCTTTCATTAAAATAACTGCCAAGGCTCTATGAACAAATTACACCGTCCTAAATGTTTGATCTAAGGTTCTGACCACAGTTGCTGCTGATGAAGAAGTTCTACCAAGTGATAGTTTCAGACCGTAATAGTCCAAGTATAACATAATAATGACATGCATCTCAGTCTCCTGCAAATAGCATGGAACTCAAGAAATGTGTCTACGCCACTATTAATAGATCTAAAACAATAAGAGGAAGCTGCTTATTTTAAAGAACTTTTGATCTTAAGCTTTTATTGTCTCCTGGTCCCATAGATGAAATTCCCCTCCTCAAACCTAAATAGAGCTCTCCTACCACGGTTAATTGCATGTTTGATTTGCTTTCTGCAATGGATAATGTGAAAGTATAGATCTGTACTAGAAGAGTTCACCTTACTGAATTCTACCAAAAGTATAGCTATTTTTCCAAGACAAAAAGACAGAAAGTACACTATCCAACAAGATTACATTAAAGTTATTTGTTAGAAGGTCCAACAGATGTGATGCAGAATAGATGTGGTACAAACACCTATAGAGCTAGCTTAATCGTGGAAGTCTTAAAATAAGATGCAAAAGCTTGAGCCATAAATACATCCCAATAGGTTGCAAATGTCTATGATTTGCCTATAGTTCACATTCAAAAAAACATACGTAGAACAAAAGACCACCATGCAATTCTACTTCAAAGAAACATCACCTATACGGTATCTCTCAAACCCAGTAGAATTATAAGTACCATTGTTAAAGTAGATTTGGCTGAAAGGATGACTATGATATAAATAAAAGGTCAACTCCTTTCTCAATTTGATAGCGCAAACATAATTTGAAAATATAAGAAAGATAATAATGTACCTTTTAAAGCTGCAAACTTTTTAGCAAGCAAACAATTATATATTCACATTTCTTCTACTTGATGTAAAACCATGACAAGTACAAAGCGAGAAGCCAAAAATAAAAACAAAAGGAACTAATGCTGCAAAAGTTTGGCCGTATTCACTCCAAACAACAGAAGCTCTAAGCAAGATACATACTGTTTTCTCTACTATTCCAACATGATGAATAGTATTGAGGAGGTCACTCTTGCCATATGGAAGAAAAGCTTCCACTAGTACCATTGACTCCTGTTAAATAATATATAAGCATTTAATGAGAGACTTCAATGCAGAACAAATACATTGATCAAAGTAACCCGATGTACCCTCAATTTTACTTGAACTGCATCACAGAATTGCTCCAACCCATCACCAATGATAGCTGATATGCAGACAATTCCTTTCTTTTCTGCTTCGCATTTTACTTTGCAAGGATCATCAGTCTTGTCAACCTTCAAAAAGAATAAAAAACCTACAATAATAGTGGCTCGATCATGCAGCTCGTAGTATCCAGGTCAGCAAAAGGATAGATTGCTCTGTAAGTGAAGAGGCGGATTGCACTTCCGCAAATATACAAAAAGGCTGGTAAAAGCAGTAGCCTTATTGATGGACACAGTATATCATAGAGAAACATTAAATTTTCATCTCAAAAAGAATTTTTTGTATATTGTGCCACGGTAAATTCACCAAAAGAATTGTAAAAACCTTTAATGAAGGATACCCTACTACTTAAACATACAATAATTTTTCATCTGGAGGATGACAATTTCTGCTATTGTGCTACATCCACTGAATGAGTCATTTTTTTATGGTACAAAAGTTACTTTCATTGAAGAGCTGTAAGTAGTGCCATTACTTTACAGGAAGATAACTTTTTTTTTATAAAATGGGCCAATTATGTTATAGGGATCCAAATATTGGATGATAAATTGACAAATAATAGACATTTCAAGTGTTAATGAAATAAGAATAATAAATTTGATGTGTGGGATGTGTGGCAAAAATAGAAAGATAAATTGAGAGAGAATTTTCTAAGACAAAACATCATAGTACCACTCATTGAAGTTTAGACACAGATAAAAGTGATATAAGCATATATGATAAAGATTAGAAGATGCAACAATAAGCTAGGTGGATAAACTTAATACTAAAATAGGGAGGGACCCAAGTGTTGTTATTGACCTCCATATGTATCTCTCAACTGATTCGAGCAAAATCAATGAGAAAGATGTCCAACTGATGTGAAGTCACATCAACTAGGCTTGAAACACCTTTATCACAACCAAAGTCAACTCAAATGCCACCCGTTAGCAAAATGAATCATGTTGATATGTTTGGAGTGCCAAAATGTCCAAGGAAAGCACCTCACACAACCAATTCGATCAATCTTAGCCAAAAAGTTGAACAACAAGCGTGAAGCCATGCAAAGTCACTCAAATGTTGCCTGTTTGCATAATAGATTGCACAGACACATCCGGAGCATCTAAATCAACAAAGAAGCACCCCATATGCTCAATCTGATTAGATGTAAAGAAAACGTTGAATGGATGCGACATCGAGCAAGCATTGTCCGTTTGCAAAATAAGCTATGTCAATGCGTCCAAAGTATCAAAATTACCCAAAATGCACACACATATTGTGTAGGTCACTGTACGAATGCAAATGCAAAATTTGTTGCCCGTTAGGTGACAACATGAAATTCGAGATGCACAAGGAACTAGAAATTGCACGAGAAGTCGATTCACATTTATATTATATTATATTGTATTATTTATTATTATTATTATTTGATTAATTTATTTAAAAATCTGTCACGACCCGGCCCGATAAGCTCGCTTAGGCGAGGCGGGAACGGAGGTCGGACAAAAGAAAATAAAAACATTCACATTTTATAATCTAAACATCTCCAATATAAGAAAGAGCCACTATACAAATCCAAGTAAAATTTTTCTTTTTCTTTCCTCTATCATTCAATGATATCCTCTTCAAAACATAGAGGTATAAAATACAAAAAGGTGTCAATAAAAATTTCTTTACAATTCATCCTAAATCCATCTAACAAAAGTATCAAAACAAAACCAAAAGAAACCTGTCGCCCGTCATCTCCCTAAGACGGTATATAAAGGGTGGTCTATCAGTCATTATCGTTTAGCAGGTTCTCCTGAAAAGTGTTCCATAAGTAGGGTGAGTCATCACTCAGTAGATAAAATACTTTTCAATTAAATTTCAGAAGCAAGGTAAAGATGTAACATGTATGACAATGCTTCTAAGTGAATGAACAATAAACATGTCATAACATTTAACTAGCATGCCTCTAAATCCTCATATAGGTCTCTTTCTTTGTAAAAGCTTACAACCATTTTCGTTATATATTCCATGATTCATATGATGCTCCTTATACATATAACATAATACATAATTTTAATCACCCGTTACGAAAGTATCATTTGTACTGATCAGTTACACTTTTAATTGGCCATTCCTTTATCATTTGGTTCCGAAGAACCCCTTTACCATGATACTCCGCATCAACATACACATTCAAACATGCATTATATATTCATAGAGGGATAATAATGCTTCGTTCATGCATATGTTCTAATGCTTTCACATTTTCCTATATGATTATTCATTAACAAGGGCATGAACTTGTACACTATCACGTGAGAAAGATATTTGCATTGTACACAATCACATGAGAAAGACATTTGCATTGTACACTATCACATGAGAAAGACATTTGCATTGTTGTAGGCATATGGTCTAATGCTTCTATAGCTCTCTACATGAGTACATGTTATTAGGTTATTCATAAGAACATGATACATGACATTTAAGAGCATGCAAAGTTATAGAAGAAGGATACAATTGCAATTACATGCTAAACTGATCACATGATAACATAAGAACATACTATAATGTGGAAAGGGAAGGATTTTTTTTCCAAATTTAAAAGAACCACATTTTATCTACCTTAACGTTGTGTACCACTTGCCACTTTTCCTATCAAATTCTTCCCTTTATCACGTCCAAATTCTAGAAAGAATTACAATATAACACTTAATTACATGCTTTCATCATATAAAATTCTCAAAATCCTAAACTATGATAATAAAGACCCTACCCATTCAATATTTTCAATTTTTCCTAATTGAAACCTTTCCCAACCCAAGGTCAACTTCATTCCTAATTTCGAATTCCCTCATAGCTCTAATTTTTGGGAACATTCTTTCTTGTAAATTTTAAGATTTATGCATATAAAAAAAATCTCCCATACACTCAAATTTTAATTAAAATATAATTAATTTTCGGATTAATTTAACTTAAAAATCACAAAAATGATCTTTTGTATAAAAGTCCTAATTCTTGCTTCTAAAAACCCTCATAAATCTATTTGAAATAATAATGCTTAAAGATTCTCATGTTTAGAGAAAACCATAATTCCTAAAACTTGAAATTTCTCCTAAAACTTGCATTTTTCTTCCAATAGAGGTTTTATAATGTCATTAGGAATTACTTTTGTGAAGGCATTTTGAAAGAAAAACAACATTGAGAGAAACCCTAATTTTTAAAACTCAAAATATTTGGGGAAAACTAGAAATTTCAAGATTAGAAACCTTCTTTACCCATTTCCTAACATCCTTCTTCTAAACTTTGATGTTTTGGACAAACCCTAAAATTTTAATCCAAAGAAATCTAGGGAGAATGAAGGAATTTTGGTTTATAAAGCTTACCTTATCCTTCCTTGGACTTCCCCCCTCACTTTCCCTCTGAAATCCTCGCCGGAAACCGCCGTCGAAGCCTAGCCGACGCCTTGGACCCGACGCCTCTCGCTCCGCCTCCCTCTCCCTTTCGTTCGGCCGCACGAAATGGAATGGGGACCAAAATAATTTCGGTTCCCTAATAAGAGTTGGGCATTGAGGTTCTAAACATATAGTCCTAAATGCCCTCACTTAAGTCCATTTTCACTTAGAAGGCTTTAAGGGCATTTTTTGTCATATTAAAACTTCTATGAATTTTAACTTCCAATTTACGCGAAATTTGATATGGGTTCTTTATATCGTTTCGCTCAGAATTTTGCGTACTATTTTATAAGTTTTATTGCGCCAAATTCCGACGACTTTGAAATTTTGCCTAATTTCGTCGCGGCGCATCGAAATGCGTGCAACGCTGAAGATCGTTAATTTTTCGGGTTTTACAAAATCAAATAGAAATATTGTATCCCCAAATTCCTGCTCCTCATACACTATCCCATCGCTACTAGATGTTGTATCTTGTCGTTAAACTGACAACAAAAAAAGGCTAAACATAAAGCGCACAAACTCCTCATTCCCTTTCAATTACTACTCATGTGCATCTCCTCTTCATCTCATCCCAGCTCCTTTCAAGGCCAAGCTTGCCACTCCTCTCTCTCATTACCAAATGAGTTTGAGAAAAGTGCTGAGATCATAAGGCAACATTGTCACAGATCGGTTTGTGTCATAGTTGAGGTGGTAAAGCTTTCCTCTATGACAAAAGATCTTTAGATAAGTATTAAAAGTTTGATGTCTTGTAAAACAAATCTACAGATGAAACATGATAGACATAATCGAGCAATAAATAAAGAACAACATCATTATTAAAATTGTCATCCAACCATAGCTAAAGCTATAGAATTACATATTGCTGAAATTATAACACATCTTCAAAATTTACAGACTCATCTCACTAAATGTATTTTCTTTTCTTTTCTTTTCTTTTCTTTTCTTTTCATATAGTGTTTAAATTTATTCATGAAGATCTCTTTTTACATCACTGATGCTTTATACTAGTATTATTCTGAAAAACTTTAATGAAATTTACTAATTGAGGATCATTTTTTTGATCTTAACCAAATGGCCAAATGAACAAATTATTGGAATTCATTAAGCTAGATAAGTGAAGGAATTTCTTGGCTTACTAAACTTTTTAATATTATTTTGAAAACTAAAAAGATGTCAGATGAGTGGAGAATGAGTGTGTTGATTCCTATTTTTTAAGAATAAAGGTGATGCAGAAGATTGAGCAAATTATAGAGGAATTAAGTTAATATGTCATACTTTAAAACTATGGGAGAGAGTTATGGAGCATAGGTTACAACATGATACTAATGTTCCTCAAAATCAATTTGGATTCATGTCGGGTAGGTCTACTATGGAAGCTATATATTTATTGAGAGATTTAATAGAGAAGTATAGAGAGAATAAGGAGGATCTTTATATGATATTTATTGATTTAGATAAAGCATATGATAAAATTCCAAGAGAGTGCTATAGAGAGTTCTAGAAAAGAAAGGGGTTAATAATGCTTATAGTCAAGCCATTAAGGATATGTATGCAGGCGCTATTACTTGTGTTCAAACACAAGGTGGTTTGACCAAGTATTTTCCTACTTTTGTTGGATTACATCAAAGATCAGCCTTAAGCCCATATCTTTTTGCTTTAGTCATGGACGTTCTAACTAGACATTTGCAAGAGGTTGTACCCTAGTGTATACTTTTTGCTGATGATATTCTTCTTTTTGATAAGACTAGAGAGGGAGTTGAAGGTAAACTTGAATTATGGAGGTCAACCTTAGAGTCTAAAGATTTTTGTTTGAGTAGATCTAAAACTGAATATATGGAGAGTAATTTTAGTAGTAATAGATCTAGTGTGAGAATTGTGACATTTGGCGATTAAGTCATTAATAAGAGTACACATTTTAGATATTTTGGGTCTATTGTTCAGAGTGATGGTTAAATAGATGAGGATATTGTTAGTAGAATTCAAGTTGGATGGTTAAAGTGGAGGAATGCATTGGGTTTGTCATGTGATAGAAAAGTCCCCTTCAAACTTGAGAAAAAATTCTATAAGATGGTGGTGAGACCGGCAATGCTTTATGGTGCAAAATGTTGGCCATTAAAAGAGAAGCATAATATTAAGTTAAGTGTTGTAGAGATAAGGATGCTCAAATGGATGAGTGACTTTATTGTTAGAGACAGGATACGAAATGAGCATATACGTGAAAAAGGTTGGAGTAGCCCCAGTGGAAGACAAGATTAGAGAGAGTCGCCTTAGATGATTTGGTCACATAAAACGATGGCCTTCCGATGACCCAGTTAGGAACGATGTATTATATTTGGCTTATGTCAAGAAAGGTAAAGCTAGACCTAAAAAGACTTGGTTATAAATTATTAGAAATGACCTTTCTTTATTAGATTTAAATGAGAATTTGACTCTTAACAAGACACAATGGAGAAAAAGGATTCATGTAGCCAACTCCACGTAGTGGTATAAAGGCTTGTTGTTATTGTTATTGTATTAAGCTAGATAAGCTTGAAACTACACAGCTTTTTCATCAAACTAGTAAAACGGGGGCTTCCTTGCTTCAGCAGTTCTTATGACTTATTGAGTAAGGAAAACTGTCAACTACTTGACCATATTTAGGTTTGTTAGGTCTAACCTTATACACCTGCTGGAGTGCTAAACTTGAGTTATAGGAAATCATGATTTTCCAGCTTGATTTAATGAGATTATCATTCCTGAAAAATCTCTGTCTAACCTTTAAAATCTTGCTGAACCAAAGAAATAAACCTCTAACTTTTTAAGAACAACTTACTTTTCTAACTCATATATTCCATAGGAAATTTGATATTAATCGACTTAGGAGAGTTTTAGAATAAATTATATATATGTAATGCCCCCTCTTAAATAAGGGGTTTTGGATTCCATTTATTCATTAGATCATTATGTATAATATTTCTTCAAGAATCGATCATTGATTAGAGATATAAATAGTTAACCATTTAAATTGATGGGCTGACAAACTCCTCTTTGATATTCATTCTCGATAACAGAAGGGTCTTCCCAATTAGGCTTAAATTTACCATCAATTCTTCAATGTGGAATGATTGGCCTACTCAAAGTCAAGACCAATTCCCATATTGGAATGTTCTAGGGCACACCAATCGATCAAAGCATCTAAACATCATTTGCTTAATAGATATCAAGATTTTATTGAGCTTGAAGTGTAAAACCCGAAATCTTCGATCGTAAGCGTTGCACGCATTTCGATGCACCGCGACGAGATTTAAGTAAAATTTCGAAGTCGTCGGAATTCGATGCAATTAATGTTATTAAATTCTCCGCGAAATTTCGATCGAAACGGTATAAAGAACTTATACCTAATTTCGCGTGAATTTAAAGTTAAAAATGAATGAAGATTATTTCAATAAAATTGATATGCAAATGTCTAAATAGCCCTCCAAGCCCTTAAGAAAAATTTATAGGAGGAGGGTACATGCGTCTTTTTCCCCCACATTTCCCATAAATCCCTAAGGGACTGAAATATTCGGTCCCTTTCTGTTTTCTTCGGCCGAATAGGAGAGGGGGAGCGAACGAGAGAAGGGAGGCGCGGCTTGGAGCTTCAGCGGCGGCGGCGGCGGCCAGCGGTTTCCAGCGAGCATTTTGGAGGGAAATTGAAGGGGGAAGTAAAGAAGGTTTGTCCAAAACATCAAATTTTAGAAGAAGAATGATAGGGAGTAAAGAAGGTTTGTAATCATGGAATTTCTAGTTTTCCTCAAAATTTTTGAATTTTGAAAATTAGGGTTTCTTCAAATTTCCTTTTTCTTTCAAAATGCTTTTGTAAAAATGATTCCTAATGACATTAGGAAGCTTCTTATGGAAGTTAATTAAAATTTTTATGAAAAATTTCAAGTTCCAAAAATTAGGGCTTTTCCTAATCATGAAAATCCTTGTGTTATTATTTCAAATAGACTTAGGAAGGTTTTAAAGGTGAGAATTAGGGTTTTTGCACAAAATTTCATTTTTTTTGCATTAATCCGAAAATTACTTGTATTTTAATTAATAATTAAGTGCATATTATGAAATTAACAAAAAGAAGGTTCCCAAAAATTAGGGTTTTGAGGAAATCCAAAATTAGAAAGTAAATTTAATTAATTTTGTAATGTTAAAAGGGTTAATTTAGGAAATTTAAGAAACCATATGTATAGGTTCTTATGATTTAGGGATTAAGGAAGTTTATGTGATGGAAGCATGTGACATTTAAGTGTTATGTTATATTTTTTTTTAGATATTGGAAGTGGTAGAGGAAAGATTTCGATAGGGCAAACGGCGAATTGCACACAACGGTGAGGTAGGTAAAATGTGATTCTTTTAATTTCAGAAAATCATTCTCTTTCCAAACGATAGCATGTTCTTATAATATCATGTGATTAGCCTAGCTTTTAAATGCAATTGTACCTTTCTTCTATAGCTTAGCATGTTCTTAAATGTCATGTATCTTGCTCTTGTGAATAACCTAATATACATTTGAATACATGATGCAAATGCGTCTTTCTCACACGATAATTATAGATAGTACAAAGCTCATGTCTCCTTTAATATGTACTCATGTAGAAAACTATAGAAACATCAGAACATATGCCTACAATGATGCAAATGTCTTTCTCATGTGATAATTTACAAAGCTCATGTCTTTTTTAATAAGTAATCATGTAGAAAAATATAGAAGCATTAGAACATGTGCATGAATGACGTGTTAATATCCCTTTATGAATACATATAGAATGGTTGAATGTGTATGTTTGATGTGGAGTATTAATGGTAAAAGGGCTCCTTGGAGCAAATAGTAAATGAATGACCAATTAAAAATGTACTTGATCAGTACAAAATAAAATGATACTTCCGTGACAGGTGAATAAGATTATGTTAATATGTTATTATGTTATAAGTATAAGAAGCATCAAATGAATCATGAACATGTATAATAAAAAAGGTTGCAAGCTTATGCAAAGAAAGAGAATATATAGGATGACTTAGAGGCATGTAGACTCTAGTTAATATATCATGGCATGTGTATTGTTCCTTTAATTAGAAGTATTGGCATACATGTTATACTATTTACCTTGTTTCTGAATTTAATTGAATAACATCTTACCTACTGAGTTATGACTCATCCAACTTATGAAACATTTTCAGGAGAACCTGTTAATCGTTAATGATGGATAGACAACCGTACACTTACCGTCGTAGGGAGATGACAGGTGACAGGTTCCTTTTTGGTATTTTGATATTTTGTATTAGATAGATGCAGGATAGCAGGTGATAGGTAGAGTTTCGACATCCATCTATGTAATGAACTTTTATGTATATGTTGATTTTTGAATGATAGAAGAAAAAAAAATTACTAGGAATCTTTAGTGGCTCTTTCTCTATATGTTCGGATATGCTTTAGATATGCTTACTTGAAATGTTTTGAATTTACCGTCTGATTTTCATTCTCGTCTCGCCTATGCGAGCTTACCGGGCCAGGTCGTGACATGAAGTCTAACCTCATATAGTGCGCCAAGCACTTTCATTTGCAAGCTAGCATTTTAATCTTGAGCGAGATTATATACTGAATAACTACTCAAAGTGATGTCAACTGAACCTCAAGTGATAATATTGCTTCAGCTCTAAACACTAATGCATATGGAGTTTGTTTTCATTGACATCTTGTATGTAGTACGATATGTCTATAACACCTTCGTCATTTTAGTATGACATTTATTTTATTTTTAGATAGGATCATCTTGAGCAACTTTACTAATATTATATCAAAGGCTTCAACCAAGCTACTTGCACTTGAATTGTAAATGAATGAGTACTGCCAATTAATTTTATATCGATCAATGAATCTATATATTTTGATGCTTTTGAAAGTTGGGCTATTGTTTGAGATAACATCCAATGGGTTTGCTTCTTGTCTCGAGTAGGTCCCCTTGATAAGCCTATTTAAAGGAATTTTATGTAATAAATGAATACTTGGACGTAAACTATCATGATAAACCCAGAATATGCAATGTTAGGAACCTAAGTATAATATTTTTAAAAATGTTAAGGGCCTCCTGATTAATGTGGAACCATAATGAAGGAAAAGGGTAGACGAAAAAGTAGCATGGATAGGACTTGTGCAAAAGATCGAATCAGAATAAGATTTTGTCTAAAACAACTTTTAGACTGCTATCGTGGTAAGAAAATCAGTTGTTAAAAAATAACGTGTTTGGAAGACAGCTTTTTCACCACTATTTCAAATTTTTGTCGTTAAAAGATATTTTTGAAAAAGCGTTTTTAAAACTGCGGCTAAGAAAAACATTAACAAACAAGAACATAAAAGCTTAAGCAGCCCCAAATAAGCCTAAACTTCACATCTCAAACAGTATTAACAAGAATGTATAGAAAAGAAACATTCACAAAGCCAACCCCAAATAATTTGGGATAAAAACTAATGAAAATAATTAAGATTATGATAGAATTTCTTCAAAAAAAGATTCCTGAATTCATGAGAGAGCTTTGTTCTTTTATACCAGCATCTATTCTGAAATATTAAAACCAGGAAAACTCTTTTCTCAAACCATAGAGTTACCTTGTTCCACACCACCAGCTTTGGAATAGAAGCCACATCCAATTCTTGCAGAATCTTGTCCACTGCATCAGTTTGTTGTTGTGCTAAAGGATGACTGCAATAGGTTACTTTATAGTTTAATAAAATATCATACAGCATGTTAAGGCTGGCAAAAAGAAGAGTAAAAAAAGAGGTCTGTCAAAATATTAGCACCTGATATCCACCACATGAACTAAAAGGGATGATTCAGAAATTTCCTCCAACGTAGCCCTGAATGCAGCAACCTGTAAAATGGCATCACTTCGACAAAGAGAATGAGAATCTTATTTTAGGTTTAATATTTCAATATTAAATAAGGTGAAACCTGTTTCTTATCAAGGGGATGAGAACAGAGGATAAAACAAACAAGGGATACCATATTTCAACAATACAGATTGAGATAACCAAGTTCTAAAAGAAAAGGTCGGAACAGAAAATAGAGAATGAAATAGGTACTCGTACACATACATGCAGATGCATTGCTAAAACCAATGCAGAAATGAGTAGAAGACAATTGATTTTAATTATTCATTATATCTAGATGTTTAAACAAAATAGGGGGAGATGACTTACGATTCTCCCCTAGACAACAAATAAATATTTTTCCAAATAATAATGACCATAACGGAAAAACAATAAGACAAGATCTAAATATTTGAATTCAAATCTTTATTACATCAAATGATGCACAAAGAAAATATTAGATTGGTAAGTAGGATAAATCTACACAAAGAAGGAAAGAAAATCATGGATCAATGAGCTAGATGAAGCAAATAATGGAAGCCCCCAAGATATCCATTGACAACCAGACAAGGGAATCCACGTAATCCAATAGCATCCACTACTCCCCTTTAAGTTAAATTGTAGATATCAAGCATATCGACTTGAAGTTCAGGCTCTCGAAGCTGCTATGTGAAAGAATTTTAGAAAATATCAGTTGCTGAAGATTTGAGAGTGTATACAAGTAGGATAGTATTGTCATCAATCTTTTTCTGTATAAAATAAAAATTAATCTCTATAAGCTTGGCTTGATCATAAAACACCAGGTCCTTTGACATGTTAATAATAGCTTTATTATCACATAGTGATGTCATTGGACTATTGGATGATCTATTTAATTGTTGCAGCATTCTCTCCAACTATATCCAACACAGATCTCATGTGGTATAGCCCTGAATTCTACTATAAGCATGGCTTCATGCTACAACAGCTTATTTCTTGCTTCTTCATACAACAAAGATTCCCCAAAGATATGTGCAATATCTAGTAGTTGATCTCCAATTACAGAACTTGCCTAACATACATCAATGAACACTTTCACATCACTGTTGAAAGTTTTGCCAAAAATATACTCCTTTGACAAGATTATTTTCAACAATTTAAGGATTCAAAAAACAAACACTATTTGCATTTTTGTCGGATTATTCATTAATTTAGTGGCCATGCTATCTGGTAGTAAATATTTGATTTGATATGTGTAATACAAATCAACTTTCAAACTAGTCCCTAATATCTCCCTTTATCAGTACGAGGAATTTTATCCTTAGTCCCCATGTTAACATTTGAACCCATAGCTGTATCTATTGATTCACATCTCATCCTAATTTCTTTAAGGAGATTCATTGAGATACAGAGATGTCATCTCTTGATTGGGCAAATTTCATTTTAAAAAAAAAATGAAGCTATCTCACAAATTCTTTTGCCAAAAATTTTTTTAAGTTGGTTATTTCTTCCACATTATTTTCAATAATAATAATAATACCATCAACATAAATAATTAGAATGACAATCTAATTTGACATATATTTTATAAGCATAGTGTGATTGGTTTTACAGTGAGAGAATCCATGCATCTAAACCACCTCCACCCTTGATAATCAATCGAACCATGCACGAGGTGATTGCTGAATGTCATATAAGAATTTTTTTAAGCTTGCAAACCTTTCTAATATTGACTTGACTCTCAAGCCCTTGGGAACAATCATATAAACTTTTTCTTCAAGATCACCATTCAAAATAGCATTTTTAATATCGAGTTAATGTAGGGGCAAATCCAAGTTTGTTGCAAGGGATGGACATACATGAATGGAATTAAGCTTAATAAATGGGGTAAATATCTCATAGCTTATCCCATAAAATTGGTGACCCTTAGCCACCAACCGAGCTTTGATATTATTCACACGTCCATCATTTTTGAGTTTAATGAAGAAAATCAACTTACATCCAACTAGTATTTTTCCTTTTGCTAAAGATGTGTTTGGAGTATCAAAGGGAAAAGCCCCTAATAGTAAAAATAGCTGGTGGTGGAATCCAATTGTGCAAGAAAAGATAAAAAATAAGAAGATTTGTTATAAAAATTGGTTTAGATGTAAAAATTCTGATAATTGGGAAAGATATAAAGAGGCATGTAAGGATTCTAAGAAAGCAATATGTGATGCAAAGATCTTAGCTTTTAATGATTTATATAATAGATTAGATACTAAGGAGGGAGAAAGATATATGCATAAGCTAGCCAAACAAAGAGATAGGAGTAGTAAGGATTTAATTCAAGTGAAGTGTATTAAGGATGAAGATCAAAAAGTACTTTTCTTAGAAGATGATATTCAACAAAGGTGGATGAGATATTTTGATAAACTTTTTAATGAAGATTGTAGGAATACAATTGACTTTAGTGACCTTAGCATCCTAAATGAAAATAAAGATTTCTGTTTTTATCGGCGTATTAGTAAAACCGAAGTTAGAGAGGCTTTAAAGAAAATGAAGTGTGGAAAAGCTGTTGGACCTGATGATATCCCAATAGAGATGTGGAAATGCTTAGGAGATGAAGGAATTTCTTGGCTAACTAAACTTTTTAATAATATTTTGAAAGACTAAAAAGATGCCAGATGCGTGGAGAATGAGTGTATTGATTCCTATTTATAAGAATAAAGGTGATGCACAAGATTGTGCGAATTATAGAGGAATTAAGTTAATGTGTCACACTTTAAAACTATAGGAGCGAGTTATGGAGCGTAGGCTGCGGCGTGATACTAATGTTTCTCAAAATCAATTTGGATTCATGCCTGGTAGGTCTACTATGGAAGCCATACATTTATTGAGAGGTTTGATGGAGAAATATAGGGAGAATAAGGAGGATCTACATATGATATTTATTGATTTAGAGAAAGCATATGATAAAGTTCCAAGAGAAGTGCTATGGAGAGTTCTTGAAAAGAAAGGAGTTAATAATGCTTATATTCAAATCATTAAAGATATGTATGAAGGAGCTACTACTTGTGTTCAAACACAAGGTGGTTTGACCAAGTATTTCCCTATTTCGGTTGGATTACATCAAGGATCAGCTTTAAGCCCATATCTTTTCGCGTTAGTCATGGATGTTCTCACTAGACATTTACAAGAGGATGTACCTTGGTGTATGCTTTTTGCTGATGATATTCTTCTTGTTGGCAAGACTAAAGAGGGAGTTGAAGGTAAACTTGAAGTCTGGAGATCAACCTTAGAGTCTAAAGGTTTTCGCTTGAGTAGATCTAAAACTGAATATATGGAGTGTAATTTTAGCAGTAATAGACCTAGTGAGGGGATTGTGACTTTGGGCGATCAAGTCATTAATAAGAGTACACGTTTTAGATATCTTGGATCTATTGTTCTGAGTGATGGTGAAATAGATGGGGATGTTATCAGTAGAATTCAAGTTGGATGGTTGAAGTGGAGGAATGCATCGGGCTTGTTGTGTGATAGAAAAGTCCCCCTTAAACTTAAGGGAAAATTCTATAAGATGGTGGTGAGACCTGCTATGCTTTATGGTGCAGAATGTTGGCCATTAAAAGAGAAGCACAATACTAAGTTATGTGTTGCGGAGATGAGGATGCTTAGGTGGATGAGTGGATTTACTCTTAGAGACAGGATACGAAATAAGCATATACGTGAAAAGGTTGGAGTAGCTCCAGTGGAGGATAAGATTAGAGAGAGTCGCCTTAGATGGTTTGGTCACATAAAACGGCGGCCTTCCGATGACCCAGTTAGGAAAGTAGAGGTATTAGATTTGACTTATGTTAAGAAAGGTAGAGGTAGACCTAAAAAGACTTGGTTAGAAAATATTAGAAATGATCTTTCTCTATTAGATTTAAACGAGAATTTGACTTTGAACCGGACACAATGGAGAAAAAGGATTCATGTTGCAGACCCCACGTAGTGGGACAAAGGCTTGTTATTGTTGTATTGTTGTTGTAAGCTTTCCGATTTCCCAAGTACCATTTCTTTCAAAAGCATCAATTTCTTCCATTACAACATACTTCCATTGAGGTTCCCAAGAGCTTCTTAAATGTTGTTTGAAATTTAAACCTCCATTAAAGATATAACAAGGATGTGATACATATGAGATAACTTATCATTTGACATAATATTGCTAATAGGGTGCTTGGTACAAGATCCAACACATTTCCTTATTGTAATAGGTTTAAAGTTGGTTCAATAGTTTTTTTACTAATGTGAAGTTGAGAAATCTCAAGATTTAGTTCAGAAACATGATTCTATGCAAGAGGTAATCAGATCTCTATCCACTCTTTGAGTTCCAAGCACTTGGAGCACACAATCATTTCCTTAGAGGTGGCATCATCTATAGAATTCTAGCTTTAGGTGGGTTTGTATGAATAATGGTTTTTGAATGAAGTTTATTTGAACTAGTAGGAAGGGAAGGAATGGATCAGCAGCAAGATCAATTTCCCAAAGTTGGTAACCTAGAAGTCTCTCTCTGAATATTGTTGTTGTTGTTGGTGAATAATACTCATACTATTTTTTATTTGGTGAGTACCTACAAAAAATACATATGAGTGATCTACATTCAATTTTATTGGGATGTTAAGGATGTACGTGGATTGTGGACTATGGAGGTGCATCCAAAAATATTGATTGGAATGGATGAGAAGATTTGGGCATTATGGTAGGTTTGGTGGAAGTTTGACAATGTGTTTTTTGATTGGACAAACGATTCATGAGAAATATTGCAATTAACACATCTTTCCCTTAAAAATGCTTTGGAATAAGTGAGACAGGCATGATCAATAAAGATACTTCCACAGTTCCATCAAATATTTACTTTTCTTTTGGCAACTTCATTTAGTTGTGGAGTGCAAACTCATGTTCACTGATGGGCAATCCCACTATTAAGTAAAACCCAAAGGTACTCATACCCATTATCAATCCGAAGTACTTAGATTTTAGCTTGGAATTGGGTTTCTATCTTATTAAATTTTGAAAAAAGTTGCTAACTTCATATTTATATTTTATAAGAAATAACCATGTGATCTAGAGTAATCATCAATGAATGCAATGAATCATCTTGAGTTGATATTGTTGACCTAGATGGTCCACATATATCACTGTGAATCAAGATAGAAGGATGGGTTGATTTGTAGGTGTGATTAGTAAAGTGTTTTGCATGCTTGGATAGCTAACAAATTTCACATTGATAAGATCAAAAATTTTGTTTGAATAAGTTAGAAAACTATCTTTTTAGATACAAAAATTTTTGGATAAACTAAGAAATAATGTCATAACATAATGCTTAAAGCTGAACTGCACATGGCTTCTTTCCATGATTGTCACTCGGGTTATTTTCTGAAGAGGAAGATACTAACAAACATCTAAGCACCAAAATCTTCTACCCTGAATCCAAGACCAGAAATTCACAATGTTTTGGAGTTAATAACTCAATTAAGGTTCTTTGTAATTTTATTAATGGAAAGGTGTTTGCAATCTAATTTTAGAATACGAAGCATAGATTTAAGGATAATTTTCTTTAAAAGTATGACAGATCCATTGCCAACAACAATAGAAAGAGATCCATCTGCAATTATGATAGTGGGTTTTCTATACTATGATTTTTCACATACTATGATTTATTCTCATGAAAAATCATAGTATTACCAATCATGTGAACAAAAGCACCTGAGTCGAAAATCTATGACCTTGCTTTTCTAGATGAAACAATGACCGTCCAGAGAGTTACCTTTTAAACGACAGAAGTTGAGCTCACCACAGATTGATAGTCTACATGGTTTGTTAAGACTTTGGTGGTTGCTAAAATAATTTTTGAGAGAATTCAATTTGCTCTTTGTTGAATAAGCTTAGAGCAGATGATGTTGGAATCTAGGTGGTGTCATGTTGTCATGCATTACATGATTATGTGTAGTCCTTGATTTATTGTGTATCTCTCAAGATTTTCCATGAGTGCATCCAATCTTATGACTGATCGCATCACAACTGGTCATCTTCCTGAGTCAACCATCCCCATGGTTGAATTTGAGTCCTCGAGCTGCAATTATGGAGTTTTCATTGTCAGAGTTTCAAGCATTGTTGGGCACTCTTAGACATGGCTTCACAAATACCAGGTAGAAGCTTCATGCTTAAGAGTATCACTTGAACATCATCTAAATTTAAACTGAGTAGGAACTTGTGCATTCGTTCTATTCTATTATCTCCATGTATAACAATCTTCTAGGCACCTCTATTATATTTCATCAAAAAGATGTCTAGTTGTTGTCAATAATAAATTAAAGAGCTAACATATAAAATGATAGTGCATTGCCTTGATGTAAATCATGAAATTGGTGGTCTGCGGATAAAGATAAACTCTACGAAGATTAAGGAAATCAAGGATTATACTCAGTCATGAAATGTGACCAACGTGTGAAGTTTCATGAAAGCCTGCTAGTCCATGAGGAAGTTTAGTCGCATCTTCTTAACACACACAATGCCTCTACATACACTGACAAAGGCCAAAGAAAATTTTGCATAGAAGAATAAAATGAGAACATATTTCTTCTTACGAGAAAGATAAACGAGACACTTATCTTAGCCTTATCCAACCATCAAAAATCATTTGAAGAAGAAGGTGTTGTTTTTAGAACTGATATAAGAAGGGAGCATCCAGTAGGGGTGTAAATGAGTCAAATCAAATCGAGTATTTACCTAATCAAGCTGAGATCATTTAATTCTTACTGAGGTTGAACTCAAGCCCGAGCTCGACTAGTTAACAAATTTTAGTCTTGAGCTCGTTTATAAGCTTGAGCTAGACTCGATAGTTGAGTTCGATTTCTTAGGTTATATTTTACTTTTAATTTAGAAATAATTAAAAAAGTTTAAAATATATTATATAATACAACAACAACAACAACATCAAGCCTTTATCCCACTACGTGGGGTCGGCTACATGAATCCTTTTTCTCCATTGTGTCCTATTAAAAGTCAAATTCTCGTTTAAATCTAATAAAGAAAGATCATTTCTAATATTTTCTAACCAAGTCTTTTTAGGTCTACCTCTACCTTTCTTAACATAAGTCAAATCTAAGACCTCTACTTTCCTAACCGGGTCATCGGGAGGCCGCCGTTTTACGTGACCAAACCATCTAAGGCGACTCTCTCTAATCTTATCTTCCACTGGAGCTACTCCAACCTTTTCACGAATATGCTCATTTCGTATCCTATCTCTAAGGGTAAAGCCACTCATCCACCTGAGCATCCTCATCTCTGCAACACTTAACTTAGAATTATGCTTCTCTTTTAATGGCCAACATTCAGCACCATAAAGCATTGCAGGTCTCACCACCATCTTATAGAATTTTCCCTTAAGTTTGAGGGGTACTTTTCTATCACACAATAAGCCCGATGCATTCCTCCACTTCAACCATCCAACTTGGATTCTGCTGATAATATCCCCATCTATATCGCCATCACTCTGAATAATAGATCCAAGATATCTAAAACGTGTACTCTTATTAATGACTTGATCGGCCAAAGTCACAATGCCCTCACTAGGTCTATTATTACTAAAATTACACTCCATATATTCCGTTTTAGATCTACTCAAGCGAAAACCTTTAGACTCTAAGGTTGACCTCCACAATTCTAGTTTACCTTCAACTCCCTCTCTAGTCTTATCAACAAGAAGAATATCATCAGCAAAAAGCATACACCAAGGTACATCCTCTTGCAAATGTCTAGTGAGAACATCGATGACTAAAGCAAAAAGATATGGGCTTAAGGCTGATCCTTGGTGTAATCCAACCGAAATAGGAAAATACTTGGTCAAACCACCTTGTGTTTGAACACAAGTAATAGCTCCTGCATACATATCTTTAATGATTTGAATATAAGCGTTATTAACTTCTTTCTTTTCAAGAACTCTCCATAGCACTTCTCTTGGAACTTTATCATATGCTTTTTCTAAATCAATAAATATCATATGTAAATCCTCCTTATTCTCTCTATATTTTTCCATCAAACCTCTTAATAAATGTATGGCTTCCATAGTAGACCTACCCGGCATAAATCCAAATTGATTTTGAGAAACATTAGTATCACGCCGCAACCTATGCTCTATAACTCGTTCCATAGTTTTAAAGTATGACACATTAACTTAATTCCTCTATAATTCGCACAATCTTGTGCATCACCTTTATTCTTAAAAATAGGGATTAACACACTCATTCTCCACTCATCTGGCATCTTTTTAGTCTTCAAAACAGTATTAAAAAGTTTAGTAAGCCAAGAAATTCCTTCATCTCCTAAGCATTTCCACACCTCTATTGGAATATCATCAGGTCCAACAGCTTTTCCACCCTTCATTTTCTTTAAAGCCTCTCTAACTTCGGTTTTACTAATACGCCGATAAAAACAGAAATCTTTATTTTCATTTAAAGTGCTAAGGTCACTACAGTCAATTTTATTTTCACATTCTTCATTAAAAAGTTTAGCAAAATATCTCATCCACCTTTGTTGAATATCATCTTCTAAAAAAAGTACTTTTTGATCTTCATCCTTAATACACTTCACTTGAACTAAATCCTTACTACTCCTATCTCTTTGTTTGGCTAGCTTATACATATATCTTTCTCCCTCCTTAGTATCTAATCTATTATATAAATCACTAAAAGCTAAACTCTTTGCATCACATATTGCTTTCTTAGATTCCTTACGTGCCTCTTTATATAATTTCCAATTATCAGAATTTTTACAATTAAACCAATTTTTATAACAAATCTTCTTATTTTTAATCTTTCTTGCACATTTGGATTCCACCACCAACTATTTTTACTATTAGGAGCTTTTCCCTTGAAACTCCAAGCACATCTTTTGCAATATTCTTAATATTACTAGCCACTTTTTCCCACATAACATTAGCATCCTCATGCACAGACAAAATCTTAAGATCTAAAATCTTACTCTCAAAAATATTTTTGTTAATATTCTTTAAATGCCCCCATCTAATCCTAGGAAAACGTTTACTTTATTTTTTAATTTCTTCCCCATTATCTTCAAGTCCAAAACTAATAAACGATGTTGGGTACATAAGTTTTCACTCAGAATAACTATGCTAATTTTAAATTATTTTTAAAATATATTTTAAGTTAATCGAGTGACTCAATAAGGTTACAAGCCGAACTAGACTAAGTTCAAGCTCAAATCCAGACTCGTTTAATATATGAGTATAGGATCAAGCTTGAACTCGTGAGCTCGTTAACTAGTCCAGTTTTAACTTGTAATATCCTGAATCTGACGTAGGTCGATTATGTGCACCTGAAGTCGAGGGAAGATAAAGAAAACGAAGAAGATGGAGTCAGAGGAGCTTGCTTCCTCATTTGAGAGTGCGCGGGTTCTAGTTTGTCCATTGAAGAAGAAGCGAGAGGGCATTTCATCGCTTGGTCTGAGAGGAAGAAGAAGACGGAGGGGACATGTCATGAGGAAGACGAAGGAGCTACACCGTCGTTTGATACGCATCGGTTCCTTTACCTGGAAATGCAAAGAAGATATTGAAGAGGCGGAGGGCTAATGGTTGCTTGAGGAAAACAAATAGCTTTTGAAATATCATAATCAAGAAATTATTTTAGAAAATAACAATGATTAAATTGTGAATTTTTCATTAATTTTTAAGTAAAAATAGTAGTGGCGAATATATATACATAGAGAGAGAGAGAGAGAGTTTGCATGTACATTTTATAAATACATGAGAGAATTTATATAATTAAATTATTATAAGCAATAAAATAAATTCTTTTGAAATAATTTAAATTTGAAAATAAAAGGATATTTTCTTAGAGAGAGATATCATTAAATTATATATAAATAAACTATAATGATATAAAAATTTTATTTTAGAAAATAGTAATAATTAAATGAAGAACATTCATATTTTTAAATTATAGAGTGAGGAGAATAAATTTTATCATTAATTTAAATTATGTGATAAAATAAGTTCTTTTAAAATCGATTAATATGAAAGCATTAAGTGCTTTAACTAGCTAATTAGAGAGAGAGAAAACAATTTATATTGTATAAAAATAATTATTTAAGATTTTAGTTATTAGAAATGTGATATATTAAATAATAAGTTTAATTAATTAAAAAAATTAAATACTAAATATAGAGAATATTTTGACGACGACGACGACAACAACATCATCATCATCAAGCCTTTGTCCCACTACATGAGGTCGGCTACATGAATCCTTTTTCCGTATTGTGTCCTGTTAAAAGTCAAATTCTCATTTAAATCTAATAAAGAAAGATCATTTCTAATATTTTCTAACAAGTCTTTTTAGGTCTACCTCTACCTTTCTTAATATAAGTCAATCTAATACCTCTACTTTCCTAACTGGGTCATTGAAAGGCCGTCGTTTTATGTGACCAAATCATCTAAGGCGACTCTCTCTAAATTTATCTTCCACTGGAGCTACTCCAATCTTTTCACGTATATGCTCATTTCGTATCCTGTCGCTAAGGATAAATCCACTCATCCACCTGAGCATCCTCATCTCTACAACACTTAACTTATGTGGGCTCCGAAAATTCGGCCCCGGCCTCCGCCCGCTTGTTTTGCTTCGGGGGGAGTTTTAACGAAGTTAAGTTCCGGGGTAAATTTTGGAAGGCAGATGGATTTGTAGATAAGACACTACCCAGAGATTTCACCCTCATTTTGCGAGGACTTTATGATCTGAGTTCTGGTTTCCTATAGGCGCAAGCCCCTATAGTTAATTACCCCTCCCACTAACGAGAGAGAACTTTCGATTAAGGCTAGTCGTCAATCAGATACGTTAAAATACGTATATTTGGCATATAGTAGCAGCATGGGTTGAAAGTTTGAAAGTTTCAAAATTTTAATATTTAAAACAGAAGTTTTCACCACCTTGCACTTAAAGCGGATGGTGGGGGAATGGATGATAGACCCGATCAAGATCCTATGGTTCCGTCATCCCGGACCATCGTGGTCCCTGGTCTACTTAGTCAGAGGAGGTAGTCGACCCAACCTGACAGAAGGATCCTTGTCGGCAGCCATGGGTTGCTTCGTCCAAGGGTACCTTGTAGACCTGGGGTGAATATTTGCCTAAGGGGACAAATTTGAATCCACCTTAGCTAACAGAGGGCTTTGTGCCCTATCGATCATATCCTATTGATTCATATCTCAAGGATTTGATGCCATTGGGGAGCATACGGGCTCTGGCCATAACCATAATATAATGGTGCCATTTGGCGGCAACCACCTGGTTCAGAGGGCCCCGAGTCATAATCGTTTATCCTGCAGTGCCATTTGGCGGCGAAACTGCCGGTTAGAGGACTCGTACCACGTCCTTGCTAGCAAGAGATTGTTTGAGAATGGATCCTAGTGATATTTTCGACTAGGCATTAGCTCTTTGTGAGCTGCAGTTATTTTCAGATTTGTCCACCTCGGCAAACTGTTGCGGAGGGTGGATGTGTTTTACTTTAAGGTTTGATGAATTTATTCCAATTTTAAATATTTTGGAGTTTGGAGTTTTTGAGAATTTTTCTGGAGTTTTGGGAATTTTTTGTGGAGTTTTGGAGCTTTGGGTGGTATTTGAAATGATTTGTGATGGACCCCTCCGGTTGATATTTTCATTCAACACGGCCATCATCGGGATATTTGGGGGTCATTCACATTTATGGGTTGAACCTTGTCCACTCTGTCGAGCTGCCGACAAGGATCAGATTTCGTAGGCTTTGTGCCTTTGTAAGTGAATTCTCTTGATTATAGGCCTTGAAGGCCTAATATGAACGTATAAAATAAATATCTCGGTCGACCTCACGACCGTATATTTATTTAATAATTCGAGCCGTGTCAACTCCTATCTACCCGTATTAGAGGATCGGGCCCGAACTCAGGTTTATTTGTTGACCCACACAGCATCCCTAGACGTCACGTGTGTACCAATAACACGTTTGTCGGGGCTCATGCGGGTGTTTGGGGGCATTTTATAATTATTTGGTGAACCTTATCAACTCCTATTTACCTACTTAGGAGGATCGGGTTCAAATTTATTGACCCGCGCAGCATCCCTAGACGTCACGTGTGTTCTTACAACACGCTTGTCGGGGCCCATACGGGTGTTTGGGGGCATTTTATAGTTATTTGATGAACTTTATCAACTCCTATTTACCTGCTTAGGAGGATCGGGTTCAAATTTATTGACCCGCGCAGCATCCCTAGACGTCACGTGTGTTCTTACAACATGCTTGTCGGGGCCCATACGGGTGTTTGGGGGCATTTTATAGTTATTTGATGAACCTTGTCGACTCCTATTTACTTGCTTAGGAGGATCGGGTTCAGATTTGTCAAACCGCGCAGCATCCCTGGACGTTACGTGTGAACCAATAACACGCTCGCCGGGGCCATGCGGGTTGCATGATTACACGTGTCCCTTTTGTGTTCCTATGTATATACAAATTAAGGTACACGTGCGGGGGACATTGAAATATTTATAAACGCCTTCTGTCCACTTGCATGAATGTTGTGGATCCGGTGGCGTGGCGTTGTAGCTTGTGGACGCCTTCTGTCTGCTTGTACGAAGGTTACAGATCCGGTGGCGTGGCGTTGTAGCTTGTGGACGCCTTCTATCTGCTTGTACAAAGGTTGCAGATCCAGTGGCGTGGCGTTATGGCTTATGGATTGAGCTATTCGCTGCTTTATACAGGTAGACTGTCGTGCACTACTTACTTTCTGCAAGTGGATCATAGTGCACCAACGAATCTCCTGCTTTGGTTCTCAGGCATTCACATTTGCTGAAGTCACCTGGCATTCTGTTCATAGATAACATTTGTTTACACAACGAGTCATCTACAGGCGCCCGTAGGTACTTGCATTTGTTGCATGTTGTACATCTTCACTTGTAAGAGGAAAATGTATCTAGCTTCCATTGGATGGTTGTTGATTGCAAGGGCACTATAATATTCTTTGCTACGACAACTCGTAGGTGTTTTACATTCGCTGGAGGGGTTCCACCCCTTCTTGCAGTGGGTCAGTGTATTAACTTCCATTGTGTGATTATTGACCGAAAAGAGGTCGTAGTCTTTATTGTCTGTCACTGATTATTACCCACAGGAACATTATTGTGTATGCAATGAATCTCTCATCCTTGCTAATAAGCATGTGCATTTGTTGCGATCTTCTCCCTTGTAGGTAGAAGCTCCATTACGCCATAGGGCCGATGTATTTCAACATTGGTAGAAAGAGGGTTGTATCCTCCACAATTCTCTTGCTTTACTCGTGGGCTTAATACTGCATTGATTGTGTATGATTGATATAGATGTCAATTGTAGGGACGCCATAGCGTTCATCGTATATTGTGCACTGTTATTTGTAGGAAGAATATTGTTTGCAGCTCAAATTGTGTTCTCTTATGTGGCTACACAATTCCCTATTTGTAGACAACATGTCTTCTAAGGACTTTGTATATTTGCTTGTAATCAATTCATGCATGAATCATCTTTGTTCATCAAAGATGATTTGATCTTTGTTTGTGGGTGAATAGCAACTTCTTACAGTCCACATTCTTCATCAACCAGTACACTGCTTTATTCATTTTAAATTTGCTTTAGTCTTTCATTTGTAAGATGTTATACTTATCATGAACCATCTGTTATCATTCAGTCCCTTGCTTGCATATAAATCATTCATCATATAGTCTTCAAACTTCATTCATGAATATATTGCCATGTTCATTACAACCATCACACTCCCTTCCACCAACATGAGTGTTGTCATACTTTCCACTATCCTCTTATCACTTGCAAATAAGTTGAACGTGCAAGTTCTTTGTCGCTTTTGAGAGCGATACTCATTAGAGGTCTCTTTTGTTAGTGTTATCCATCTTCTTTGCATGAAGATGTGGACCCACTAACATGGACCCTATGGGCCTCACGTTGCTTATGTGTTGGTTGGAAGTCCTTTGTCGTAGTATTGGATGAATCGTTGCATCACAAATCCTTGTACATTTGCTTGTGTGGGTGGTTTCTGCTTGCATGGCGTTTATTTGAATACACTTGAATGTTTGGAGTCATTATTTGTAGATGCTCTTTGCCATTTGTAAATAGATTATGCATCTCATTGAAGACGCATTATTGCACTTCCCACTTAATCTTTGCTTGCGAATAGGTTGTATTTGTTACAATCATTTTGAATCAATTATGAGCAAGTTATGCTGGAATTCACAAGTCTTTTGTTTGATTATTGCATTCATTAGAAAGATCTAGGTCTTTATTTTACATTGATATAATGGAGTATTTGATTAGTTAAATCCCATTCCATGTGGTCCAAGCAAACTCAAGTCATGTGTAGTTCAAAATTGCTTCAAGTCTTTTTGTGCTCCAAGTCATTTGATTATGTCCAAGTTTCCTTTGAGTTTAATGTCATCTTTCAATGTTCATTGGAGTTTATTTCGATTAGATTCAAGTATTTTATCAATCATTTTGTGTCCAAATACAAGTCCAAGTCCTTGTGTTTTGTTCATTGGAGTTCCAAATTAAGCTCAAGCTCTTCTTTTGAGTTCAATAAATCCAAGTATTGTCTCAATTTCACCCGAAATTTCGGCAGCCTCCCAGCATCTCCCCCATTTAGGGGAAATTTTGGGAAACTGGGCCATCCCACCACGCGAGCAAACGCGTGTATGGTAGGTGTCCTTAGACACCGCGGCCGTGGTCTTCATTCCCACCACGCGAGCAAACGCGTGTATGGGGTCTTCGACGGTACCTGTTTAAAAGACAGTTGGCTTTCCCCTCGCTCGAGGGTACTTATAAGTAACCCACATTTCGCCGTAGGCGTCGTACCGGGTTCCCCATCCCACCACGCGAGCAAACGCGTGTATAGGCGATTTTCCGGTACACCACGAACGTCGAAATGGGGTTTTAAGTGATTACCCGCCTCGTTGTAGGCGCCGCACCGGGGTTCCATCCTACCACGCGAGCAAACGCGTGTATAGGCGGTTTTCCGGTGCGTCACGAACGACGAGAATGGGCTCTCGGTGATTACTCACCTCGTTGTAGACGCCGCACCGGGGTCCCATCCCACCACGCGAGCAAATGCGTGTATGGGCGGTTTTCCGGTGCGCTGCGAACAACGCAATGAGCTCTCGAAGTTTGCAAAAAAAAATTTCTCTCTTCTTTTTTTTTTTTACAAATCTCTCTTTTTCCCCCCTTTTTTGTACACATATTTGCACACATATTTTCTCTCTCTTCTTTTTTTTACATCTCTCTTTTTTTTTTTTTGAAAACCTTTTTGCTTTCTTTTTTTTTATCATTTTTTTTTATATAAGCACACATATATACATCTACATATTTGCACGTAATGACAACAAAGATACAAAGGATTTATAAAATTGACATAAGCAAAAACATTAACTTCAAATGATAATGATAATTACTGCCAACTAATAATAATAAAACAAGAGCAAAAAATAAGATGACAGTAATGGTTTTCTAATTAGTGAGCTTTGGCTTTGTTAATTAGGAGGGATGTGTTGATTTAGTGGGGGTAATGGGCTCAGGTTGCTGTTTGCTTTTTTTTTTTTGGCCAAATGAACTCACTGGAAAGATTATGTGGGCTTTTGGAGTATGGGAGATGGTTTGGGCTGCATTTTGGAAATGGGCTGAGATGGTGTAAAGAAACAGGTTTTATTCTTTGTTATGTATGGCTGAGAGAAAGGGGACAAAAGCTGCCTGCTTTTAAATGATAAATGATTTAAGTGTGATCAGTAGGGTGGAGAGGACGTGAGTGACTTTTGTTGGTTTATGAAGTAGGTTTTTGGAGTGTGAACAGAGAGGAGAAAAGAGTTACAAATGGGCCGATTTGAAGGTAGTCTGGTACAGATCTTGGGCTGGTTATGTGGGCTGCCTTGTGCTGGTGGAAAGAAGAGAGTTGAGTGACCCCCTTTTTTTTATGGGTTGCTGGAAACAGGGAACCTCAGAAAAGAACAAAGCACTCAATAGGTTTGAACCTTACATAAAAAAAAATAAGCAGCAAACGACAAAATGAAAGAGTACTCAACTTTCTCCCCTTTTTTATTTTTTTGCTTTTGCTTTTGCTTTTGTACTTTCAGAGAGGTGGATGAAACGAACAGGAAATCAAACTGTGAAGATGGGCTTCTGAAAAGGTGGGATGTTCTTTTTTTCTGAAATGGTGGAGTTGGCCTGAATGAGAGCTGCTGTAGGAAAATAAATGAGGGAACAAAAAGCTGCAGTCACGTGCTGAATGAAGTGGAGAGGGATTGAAGTTGCTGAGTGGACTTGGCCTGTAGCGGATTGGAGCTTTAAACCAGTGAAAAGATGCGTAAATGGGGGAAGATAGACTACCTTAAATAGAACAGCAGTGTGTGGCCTGTGAGGGAGGTCGTGAGGTAAGTGAACGGCTGGGTGAGGCGTAGAAAGGAGTTCAACAAGAGCAGATCGGCTGTTTTGAGAAGCAGAGCCTGCGGTCGTGCTGGATAGCTTGGTGAGTGTCTTGTGAGGGTTGAGTAGGTTAGGAATCTGTTGAATATTGTGAGTGTGGTCGGTCTTGAAGGAGAAGAGACTAGAGCAGGTATTGATCCTAGTTTCAGCAAGAAGCGAATAAGGGCCTGGACCAAGGAGTTGATTTGGGAGAGGAATAGAAGTGAGGAGTTGCTGTGAAGAGGATCCCCGTAAGGGAGCTTGGGACGTGGGATTCTTGATGTTGACGGGCTGAGAGAGGAAGCAGGCGCTAGTCTTCTCAATTTCATTTTGACGGCAAAATTTGTACATTAAAGTCAGCCACGACACAGAGACAAATAAGGTAATACATTGATATGCATTTAATGGATTTGATCTCATTTCCCTGTTTAGCATCTGATATTTTATAAAATTTTCATTGGGTTAATGCTATATTAATGTTTTGGTCATTCTTGCATTAATTTAGAATGACAAAAACGCATTAATCAGGTCAAAATTGCCTCGAATTGCGTGTTTCCTCATTTTGCGTGCCGATTGCCTCGTTTTGCGTGCCGATTACTGCGATTAACGTGTCAAATTTGTCGAATATCAGAATTAGACAAATTGATAGTGGATTTAGAGTATTGCCGTTGTTCCGATCGCAACGACGCAGTCCATTTTGCGATCGAATGTCGTTTGGGCACGAATTTGTATATTTTTGCATGGAGATCACCTCGACTTGCGTGCACCACCTTAACTGAACAAATTGGTAGTGCATTTAAGGTATTGACGGCGGTCCGGACGCACTGGCGAAGTCCGTTTGTCGATCCGACGTCATTTGGGTAGCGCCGAGCAACATTGTGTTGTCTCGAAATTCGTGCCACCAATCTAGATGATCCAAAATGTAGTTCCTGAGTATTTGTAATGTTTTGAATGCAATGACGAGGTCCGTTTTGCAATTGGACTTCGTTTGGGCAATGCCGAGGCCTCTTTTCCTCAATAAGCGTGTTGCCTCGGGATTCGTACCATCAATTCGGATGATCTAATTTGAACATAAAAATGTAGTTCTTAAGTATTTGCGATATTCTGATCGCAATGGCGAAATCCATTTCGCGAAAGGACATCATTTGATCAGCGTTGCGTTTTAATTTCGGGTGTCGGTCGTCCCTTTTGACCGATCTCATCCGATTCGACTGCGAGGGGTCTCGACCTAGCAGAATTTGATGTTCTGATCGCAACGGCGCCGTCCGTTTGGCAATCAGAGGTCATTTAACCCTTCAAGTGATGTGTCGGATCAACCCACACACTACTTGATTCATCATTTTTGTCCTTTTATGCGTGGTTTGAGTTGTGGGGGTCAACAACTTAGTATTATGCTTCTCTTTTAATGGCCAACATTCTGCACCATAAAGCATTGCAGGTCTCACCACCATCTTATAGAATTTTCCCTTAAGTTTGAGGGGTACTTTCTATCACACAACAAGCCCGATGCATTCCTCCACTTCAACCATCCAACTTGAATTCTACTATAATATCTCGATCTATTTCACCATCACTCTGGATAATAGATCCAAGATATCTAAAACGTGTACTCTTATTAATGACTTGATCTCCAAAGTCACAATCCTCTCACTAATTCTATTACTACTAAAATTACACTCCATATATTCAGTTTTAGATCTACTCAAGCAAAAACTTTTAGACTCTAAGGTTGACTTCCATAATTCAAGTTTACCTTCAACTCCCTTTCTAGTCTTATCAACAAGAAGAATATCATCAACAAAAAGCATACACCAAGGTACATCCACTTGCAAATGTTTAGTGAGAACATCCATGACTAAAGCAAAAAGATATGGGCTTAAGGCTGATCCTTGATGTAATCCAACCGAGATAGGAAAATACTTGGTCAAACCACCTTGTGTTTGGACACAAGTAATAGCTCCTGCATACATATCTTTAATGATTTGAATATAAGCATTATTAACTCCTTTCTTTTCAAGAATCTTCATAGCACTTCTCTAGGAACTTTATCATATGCTTTCTCTAAATCAATAAATATCATATGTAGATTCTCCTTATTCTCTCTATATTTCTCCATCAAATCTCTCAATAAATGTATGGCTTCCACATTAGACCTACCCGACATGAATCCAAACTGATTTTGAGAAACATTAGTATCCCGCCGCAACCTATGCTCCATAACTCGCTCCCATAGTTTTAAAGTATGACACATTAACTTAATTCCTCTATAATTCGCACAATCTTGTGCATCACCTTTATTCTTAAAAATAGGAGTCAACACACTCATTCTCCACTCATCTAGCATCTTTTAGTCTTCAAAATAGTATTTAAAAGTTTAGTAAGCCAAGACATTCCTTCATCTCCTAAGCATTTCAACACCTCTATTGGAATATCATCAGGTCCAACAGCTTTTCCATACTTCATTTTCTTTGAAGCCTCTCTAACTTCGGTTTTACTAATACGCACAAAAATTTTTATTTTCATTTAGGGTGCTAAGGTTACTAAAGTCAATCGTATTCTCACAATCTTCATTAAAAAGTATAACAAAATATCCTATCCACCTTTGTTGAATATCACCTTCTAAAAAAAGTACTTTTTGATCTTCATCCTTAATACACTTCACTTGAACTAAATCCTTACTACTCCTATCTTTTTGTTTGGCTAACTTATACATATATATTTCTCCCTCCTTAGTATATAATTTATTATATAAATCATTAAAAGCTAAAATTTTTGCATCGCATATTGCTTTCTTAGATTCCTTACATATCACTTTATATCTTCCCAATTATCAAAATTTTTACATCTAAACCAATTTTTATAACAAATCTTCTTATTTTTTATCTTTTCTTGCACATTAGGATTCCACCACCAACTATTTTTACTATTAGGAGCTTTTTCCTTTTATACCACAAGTACATCTTTTACAATATTCTTATATCACTAGCCATTTTTTCCCACATAACGTTAGCATCCTCATGCACAGACAAAATCTTAAGATCTAAAATCTTACTCACAAAAAATATTTTTGTTAATATTCTTTAAATGCCCCATCTAATCCTAAATATCGCTTTACTTATAAAGTATGATGATGAGAACATAATTATATAGCTGTTAAACTGACGATGTCAAAGTGGTGATTAAAGTGAATTGTCAAGAAATCCGATTACGATGTGAGTATTAATGTTCCTATTTTTACAATAATAATATTGTTTTATGTAATCTGATTGCATTGAATCAAATGACAATCATTAATTAATGTTATTGTAAAAACTCTAGCATTATTTCAATGAATGGTCATCTTGAATTTATTGATAGTTAGCATGATTCAGCATATGTAGAAAGTTCTTAAATGATATATAAATGAAATGACCACACAGAAATATTTGCATGTGCATGCTAATTGATAGAGCACATCCCATTATAGTACCGACTAGAGACCCAATGTACCCATAGGCGTAAAATAGAAAAAGTTATGAAAATGAAAATAGAAATGGAAGTACATTCATTGGTACTATTTAGACAGTGTCTCTTATGACGGTTGTATTAGTTACATAAAAGGTTATAAAATAATATGATTATTATATAGATACATATAATATAATTTTTAGTGATTTTCAAATTTAAAGGTTATTAAATAAAGTTAATTTGCACTTCAAAACAAGCATTGATATTAATCTAAAAGCTTTGTATTACTATAATTTTGAAGCATGGCATACTCACTAAGTTGTGACTCACTTTATATTTGCAAAACGTTCACAGGTATTATTCAAATAATTTAAATGAGTGGAAGATAAGAGAACGTGTATCATAGGTGTGACGCTCCGAAAAAAATATATTTATAGCATTTTACTTTAATATTTTGAGATTTTAGTGCCTCTTTTAGTATATTGGAAATAGTTTTAGCAAATGAAAATTTTAAACTCGTTCGACCGTTTGTTCCCGCCTCATTAATTCGAGCCTTCATATCGAGTTGTGACACCCTTAGCATGTGGCATACTACTCGGAGTTGCTATAGGGAGCTCAAAAAAATTACACAAAGTTTAATAAGTAGTTACTCTCACTTTACAAAACAATGAAGAACAGGCAACCTCATCTGCTCAGAAAAGAGACCATGTTTCACACTAGCCATGGGCCACCTCAAATGCAATGCTAACTTAAACAAGTATGGTATAAGAAGCGGTGATATTAGAATGCCATGCAAGAGAAATGGTGGATACACACCCTCATCCTCTGGTAACCTTATCAATAGAATGCAACTAAAGCTAGTTTGTAAAGAGTAATATGTCGATCTCTAGAAGCTAGATGAAAACTTAGTAGAAACATTGGAGGATGCCACGGAAGAAGAACAAGTTGTCCACGAGGGGTTGCCAGCTCTCTATTTTGAAGTATGGTGATATGGAGAAGAACATCCAAAAACATGTACACATAAATTGTTCAGTCACTACAAGGTGAATAAGACAATATCAAATTTGTAAGATATGCCTAGCCGAGAATGAACTTGGATGCGACAAAGTTCCTAAAAATACGTATATTATGTTGCACCTAAAAGCCCTCAATGAAAAAGCAAGGATGTGTAATCTGAAACAGCCATGGAAAAAGTCATAAATAGGTTGTGTTGGATAGATTTTTAAAGATAATTAACCTCATAGAAGGCAAGCAAACCATGAAGAGAGAAGAGGTCGCATGCCTCTTATTTAAGAATGTTTGGGTATGATTTTGGCTTGATAAGCTCAATCATCTCGGATAAAAACTCTTGCTTCCTCAATTCTTTATGGAAAGCACACTAGGCCAAGATGGATACAATGTTGAAAAGAATCATTACCTCCCATCAACAAACGGACAACCAAACTAAGGTGGTGAAAAGGATTGTGGTACAACTATTGCGTGGAATGAATGCACGGTATCTAAAAATTTGGAATGAAAGTTTGTCACATATCCAATTCACTTTCAACAAGGTAACAAAAAGTTTAAGTCGAGTTCATTCGAGGTGTGCCTAGGGTATGTACCTTAAAGTTCCTTTGACTTAGTTATTAACAATAGCAATAATTAGTCACAAGAACTAAGATGAAATCCTCGGGAGAGCCTAAAGATTTTTGTAGAACGTCCAGATAATTTACTACAAGGTAAAGACAGCTCAAGAAGACCCAACATTATTAGTATAGAGGAAGTTTTAAGGAAGAGATGTTATGTAGCTACATTTAGCAAGGAGAGATTGAAATATGGAGATGAAAAA